>JADBJO010008621.1:90000-92500 GCA_016801955.1 Conus betulinus
TTCAGCAAGAACAAACATGGACCAGCAGCCTGACTTGCAAGGTGGCTGCCTTTATCTCCATGTTGTCCAGTGAGGTGTCTGTTTTTATTATTTGGCTCATCGTTTTGGACCATGTTATCACCTTTTGCTTCAATGAGGGTTCGTGGAATTTCAGTACACGGCTTACTGCTACAGTTTGCATGGTCACATGGGTGGTTGGGACCTTACTGTCATTCATGCCCTTTGTTCCTGGGTTGTTACATTGGGGCCCCCATGGTCGGTCTGGTCTGTGTCGCCTGGCTTTATTTCATCATCAAAACTCTGAACAAGAACAAGAGTTCAAATGGTTCACGGTTATCATAGTAGTCAACTTTATTTTCAGCTCCATGTCTGTGATCGGGGTCGTTACTGTCTACAGACACAGACCAAAATACAGAATAGAGCTCGCTTACTCTAAGAGGTCATACCATTCTTCAGTGCGTTTGATGGAGAAGCTAACCCTCACAGATGCTGTTTGCTGGGTTTCCTTCGGACTGGCGGCGGTGGGGACTTCACTCGGCGTAACTGGTTTTAAGGAGACCCACGGGGCATTGGTTTGTGTTTATGGTACCTCTCAACTCTGCGCTTAATCCGATTCTGTGTTTGTGGACTGTAGCCATACAGCGCCGAGAGGAATCAAAAGAACAGAAACTGCTGGAAGTGTTAAGAGCGCGACTTGTAAAAACAAACAAACAAACAAACAAAAACCATTGAAACAAGCAGATAAATAAGTAAACTATAAATGTATAATCAAGTTTAAAAAGTGTGCGCATACGTGCATGCTGTGCCTGTGTGTGTGTGTGTGTGTGTGTGTGTGTGAGTGCGCGCGCGCGCGCGCGCGCGTGTCTGTGTGCGCGCGCGCGTGCGTACCTGTGTGTGTGTGTGTGTGTGTGTGTGTGTGTGTGTGTGTGGTGTGAAAGACCTGGTGCAACAGTTTTTATATAGTCAGAACCTTTTTTATTTCAAGTCATGGTAGAAACTAAGGAGTTACAGCAATTTTTTTTTCTCATGAATTTTATACTTACGAACAGTTCACTGTCACTTGAAGACTGGGTCAGATTTCCACCCAAAGAAGAAGGGAAATAACCAAGTTAAAGACATTTTCGTCAGGCATAGTTAAGACGTTTTTTCGTCAGGCAACTTTCCTGCCTTAAAAAAAGGGGGGAGATGCAATGTAAGCTGTTTTTGGAATAGGTATGCTTGGCCCGTACTGGAATGGCATTGCAGCTTCAGCTCCACATGTTAGTGGCGACCCTGTCTCCTTACTGAGTGCGCAGCATAACAGTATACTGTGCAGTGTTTTAATGAGGGCCGATCCTTGACAGAAGTCACATGCAGTTTTGTGTGTGTAATACAGAATATAATTATGTTAAGTAAAATTTTTGGGCCTCATTTGTAGCTGTGGTTTTGGACTTACATGTTATTAGAATCGATTTTCACGAGAGGAGCTGGGGTACATAACTCTTACATATCCAGAGCTCTCATAGGAGGAAAACCAACAACGGTCTACTTTCTAAAGTATTACGTAAAGCATGGCGTCGGAAGTAAACAACTTGATCGGCGTTCTCTTTTATTAGTTGTTTTACTGCTAGCTTTTCAAAGTGGAAGTGCATCAGGTGTGAAACTGAATGTTGTTGATGTTTTCCTTTTATATGCTTTGAAATTGTAAGTGTATTTACCATTTCAATGAGCACAATTAGTTTAAATGCGTATCCAAGGAGTGATTATCCTTAATCGACAGTTCCAGGTAGCAGCTCCGATCATTCTGATCTATACTGATGCGACAGAGCTGAAGAAAAGTCAGACAGAAAAGACGGAGCGACTGATCAGTGATCCCAACATGCTGCCGGCCGATTCAAGTACTTAGCAGCTGCTGGGTGGAGAGAGAGAGAGAGGGTTAGTTTACTGGCTTCAGTTCTGCCAGAACCCTCCAAATTCCAATAGAAAGCTCAAACAGATGGAGCCTTAGCTGATGCTTTAGTGAGACTACATCAGACTCTGATGGTACTGGAAAAGAAAGAGAAGTTTTTGCTGGTCTGTGCGGCAGGGGATTCATAAAGGGGATCGCCATGTTCTGGTTGTGAGTGGCTTGAGGTTTTTAAATCTGACATACAACTGTTTACATTGAATTTGGAAGAAGGATGTGAGTCCTCTTCAAATTATCAGTCATAGCAGACACACTTCAAGTTGATCGATCATTGCCTGTGAAAAAGCATGCTGCTCTGTACTGTGGATCAATTTGACCATTTTACTGTTAATCATGCAGTGCAGTTCAGTTTTCAAACTCCAAGATGCCTATTTTTTAGAGTTTGATGTGATCATGTGAATCATATAGGTATTGATTTGTTCTATCTTGGGATTGACTTGTGTGTTTGTCACATGTACACATAGACTCAAATAGATCAATGCACACTGGTGCTTTCACCTGCACCTCTTCTTTTACAGTCAGTATCTGTGGACCATCTTTAAAAAAAAAAAGAAA
>JADBJO010008622.1:0-5000 GCA_016801955.1 Conus betulinus
AGGATTTCTGTTCACGGCTGGCACCATGTTACTTTCGGTGTAGGATTTTCTGTCACGGCTGGCACCATGTTACTTTCGGCGTAGGATTTCCATTCACGTCTGGCTCATGTTACTTTCGGTGCAGGATTTCCGTTCATGTCTGGCAGCATGTTACCTTCTGCGTAACATGGAGACTATTTGTCCACATATAACACCATGTTCTTTTTTCTTACTCTTATAGCGTGCAAGGTGGCATCCATGAGACTACACCACAGGACGCAGGATATCCGTGCACTCCTTGCAACATGGCACTTACTCCGTGATGGGCAGGATATCTGTGCAGAGTTCTTTGCAACATGGCACTTACTCCGTGATGGGCAGGATATCTGTGCACTCCTTGCAACATGGCACTTCCTCCGTGATGGGTCGGATATCCGTGCACTCCTTTGCAGCATGGCACTTACTCCGTGATGGGCAGGATATCCGTGCAGTCCTTGCAACATGGCACTTTCTCCGTGATGGGCAGGATATCCGTGCGCACTTGGCATCATGTGACTTTCTCTGTAAGGTGTAGGACACCCGGTGCACGCCTGGCGTTGTTACTTTGTCTGTAAACGTGTTGACTGCCCAATGCACGCGATACTGCGTTACTTTCGCCGTTAAGTGTAGGATACCCGGTGCACGCCTGACACTATGTTGCTTTCGCCGTAAAGTGTAGGATACTCGGTGCACGCCTGACGCTGTGTTTACTTTCGCCGTAAAGTGTAGGATACTCGGTGCACGCCTGACAATGTTACTTTCGCCGTAAAGTGTGGGATACCCGATCTTCGCGTAACGCTATGTTAATTTCGCCGTTAAGTATAGGATACCTGGCGCACGCGTGGCTACCTGACATTACTTTCGCCGTAAAATGAAGGAGACCCTGTACACTTACTCCGAAAGGTGCAGCATATTTTTTGCTCACCTGGCGCCAACAACGTGTCCTCTCTGTGGCAGCTTAGACCTTGGGACATGTTGTTGATGAAAACAAAATGATCCGCAGTGTGTAATGGTGATTCAGTTCACTGTCACGTTGTTGCTGTGTGTAATGCTGTGTGTAATGTGTGGTTCAGTCACTGTCATGTTGTTGCTGTTGTAATGCTGTGTGTGATGCTGTGTAATGCTGTGTGTAATGATGGTTCAGTCACTGTCATGTTGTTGCTGTGTGTAATGCTGTGTGTAATGCTGTGTGTAATGCTGTGTGTAATGCTGGTTCAGTCACTGTCATGTTGTTGCTGTGTGTAATGCTGTGTGTAATGCTGTGTGTATGCTGTGTGTAATGATGGTTCAGTCACTGTCATGTTGTTGCTGTGTGTAATGCTGTGTGTAATGATGGTTCGTCACTGTCATGTTGTTGTGGTCCAGCTGACCACTTGGAGTCAATTCCGAGGAGTCATGCAGAGGAAAAAGTTCTGTCAGCACACACACACACACGCACGCACGCACGCACGCACGCACGCACGCAGAGAGAGAGAGAGAGAGAGAGAGAGAGAGAGAGAGAGAGAGAGAGAGAGAGAGGGAAACAAGAATATGGCTTGCGCACTAAAGGCCATATAAGCCAATGTGTGCTACACAAGCTGGACGGTTGGCATCCTAGAACATGTACACAAAACTCAGCCATGTGCAGTGCATCAGCCATTGAGTCTTGCCAGAAGTAAACATGACTTTCCACACTGTCCTGACGATTGCTTTCTCTGTCCTTTTGGTTTGGGTTGGGGCGGTTTGGACAGTACCTTCGGTGATTTTTCCCAGTCTGTATTCCACATTCTATGCTTTTGTGTTCTCTTTATCGGTTGAGTATCGTTCATTTGCACTAGCGCTTATTGAGAGCCTCAGGATCATAAGTCGTGACAGTCATTGGAAACGGAAATAAATATTTTGATTTGGAATTTCATGATGGAATCTGGTAGTTACCTTGGGGAGCAGCAGGACGGAACAGCTGCTTCTCTGTTTCTCATATCTGCCGATTTGTGATCAGTTCGTGCACATTTTATTCATGCTGATTTGTTTTATTATACAAGTTGTATTTTATTATTTGCCTCCCGCGAAGTCGATTTCATTTTTTTTTTTTCTCTCTCCTTTGGTTTGTACCCTCCACCTCCCTCCCTCCTGCAACCTTTTTATACTGAAATATGTAACTGTCAAACCTTGTATTTGTTTCTTCTCTTTTCATTTGAGCGGACTGGATTTGCGATATGGAAAGCGATGTTGAAGGACCTATAAAATGCACATAATTAGCACGCTTAGCAATGATCATGGACTCAGAATGTCGTGTGAAATGATGTCTTTCTAGTTCTTTGTTCCATGACAAAGCAGCGTCTTATGACGGCCATAACCCTTTGTCTTCCTTGTCTCCAGCGTCGGTTTTAGAACTGTCTCTTCCCTTTTTCCCTTTGTTTGTTTCTGTTTGTTTCTTTCGTTTGTTTCACAGATCTTTCTTCTTTAGCATGCAAACAAGACAAGACAGATTAGATTGTCTCAACCGGTGAGCGATCTGGGTGAACTGGTTGACGAAACCCTCGTTTCATTATCTCACTTCCCTTGCATTTGTCGCACCCTTCACGTCGAGCGCAGAAGAATCGGTTCCTCCCGTTCCAAACTTAATGAAGAAGCTGTCTCTTCTTTATTACGCTCCTTTGTCCAGTGTACTCTAGATAACGGAACATCTTTCCCAGTGCTGAGGATCTGGCGTCAGTTCAATCCAGAACAGTGCTGCACGACGTGTTTTCTGATCCTCTTGCCATGCTCGTGTTGCACCTGTCTCTGTTGTTCCCCTTCGCCTTGAACAGAGAGACATATTCTGGTCTCCCTCTTCTGTTGTTTAGGCCTAAGGTCCCCTTGAAGACCAGGCTCCAGCGTGCCACTCTGAACCCTTCAGTCTGTCCACACCTCTTCATCTTCGTTCTGCTGCTGACATCCATATCAATACACTCCCTTTTTTTCAGGCCCAAAACATGACCAACGTACTTCTTTTTCTGACATCCACGTGTACAGACTTCCTCCTTTTAGGCCTAAATCCTACGGCCAACGTTTTCCTTTCACACTAGGGGTCCCTCCATCTGCATTAGTGGCTAAAACGGTTATTGGCCTGCTAACACAGATCAATAGTCTGTGTCGTGCAGCGGCAGCGTTACACTTGAAGGTGAATATGAACAAAAGTAATATTGTTGTGTGTAGGGAAGGGGGTTGTTTATCAGCTAGTGAGAAATGGACTTATAATGGAATAACCATGCCTGTTGTAAATGTGTACAAGTATCTGGGAATTTATTTTTCTACAAGAAATTAGTTTTTGTAGCAGCGTGCAATAATCTTTCTAGTCGAGCCAAGAATGCTTAGTTTGTGTATATTGCAAAAATTGTATCAGTTGAAAAATAACTGTCTAAACACATTCTAAAATTATTTGATTCTCAGATTCAGCCAGTGGTTCAGTACGGTGCGGAGTTATGGGGACTAGACAATGCAGCATTACACTGTGAAAAAGTACATCTGTTTGGACTCAAACGATTCTTAGGCGTCGACATACGAACACCAAACGATCTGATATATGGAGAAACGTACAGATATCCTATGTACATAAATTCTGCTTTAAAATGTATTAGGTTTTGGTTAAAATTAACTAGAATGGATGAGCATAGATTACCATATAAGGCATATCGTATGTTGTATGATTTGGACGAACGTGACAAAAGAGACTGGGCCTCAAATGTTCGTTGTAAATTATATGTATGGGTTTGGTTATGTCTGGCTGAACCAAGGTGTTGATGCAATTGATGATGATTTTCTTCGGATTTTTAGAGATAGATTGATTGCATACAGATGGCAAGAATGGAATTATCATGTGAGTAACAGCGAAAGATTTAACGTGTATAGATCTTTTTGCACTGCGCCTAATATTAAACCTATCTATTGTTGAATCTGGACAGGCATTTAAAATTACGTAACTTCTGGATTCAGACTCGGTATTTCTGAAATTGCAGTGCACTATTATCGCCACCGACCCCATAGCAATGCAGATTTATTATGCCAACTCGGCAGAGAGGAGATAGAAAGTGAAGTTCATTTTGTGTTATGTTGTCCTGTCCTGCAAAAATTAAGAGCTCAGTATATACCTTTGAAGTATTCTAAAGTCCCAGTCACTTCAGATTAGCACTTCTTTTGGCGTGTACTTGTGAACGAACAGTCAGAAACTTGTCAGTTTATCTTTTTAAAAGCGTTCAAAAACCGCGGTCTTCTATGTTATCTTAGAATAGTTTATGAACATGTATTTGTTATGTCTGTGTGTATCCTTAGGGTGCTTTTTGGATTGTACTTGCTAGCACCCCTTCATGAGGGGCAATGGCCTCATCATGAATAAATTATCTTGTCTTGAGTCCCTCCACCTGCAACCAACCCCCTTTCTCTATTCGCCAAGCAGACCTGACCACACGTGAAAGCCACTGATGTGCTTTTTTACATCCAGTCCTCGCCCTGAATAGGGTCAACATAAGATAAGGCACAAAAGAAGCATGCAAAAAGTGACTAGAACTACAATACGATACAAAAAAAAAAAAAAAAAAAAAAAAAAAGAGAGAGAGAGAGAGAGAGAGAGAGAGAGAGAGAGAGAGAGAGAGAGAGAGAGAGAGAGAGAGAGACGAAGGAGCGAAAGGAGTGCAGGGAAGGGCGACAGAGAGCGAGAGGGAGAGAGGGACAAAGAGGCGAGAGTGGGTGCGGGAAAGAGCGTTAGAACAATCTGACAATCAAAACATTCCAAGGAGATGCAAGACAAGCAATTTGAAGCACCAGGGGAAAAAATGAAAATAAGCAAATCGGGGGGAGATGCATAATGATGGCCCAGTCACCACGTCGGGAGGGGGGGGGGGGGGGGGATGGGATGTCATATAGATAATAAATCAAGTCATTCCAACAGAACTGTGTATGTGTGTGTGTGTGTGTGTGTGTGTGTGTGTGTGTGTGTGTGTGTGTGTGTGTGTGAGAGAGAGAGA
>JADBJO010008622.1:12500-15000 GCA_016801955.1 Conus betulinus
GCCAAAAATTCTAAACTGTCATTGAATTATTTCCATCAGACCACGAAAGCCACGTCAGAGCTATCTCCACAACAGCGTGTCCTACATCTGCTTGAACCATCATGTTCGTCTTTTCTTTAAAAAAAAAAATCCCCCTCTTTCTCAGCACATTCTTTTAAAAACTGTTGCACAGTCGATGAAGAAAACTCAGGCCAGGGTGGCGTCAGTGGGGTAATGGACGGCTGACAAAAGTATCAGAAAATACGACTACTGCTACTGTTACTATTGTTTACTATGATGACGATAATTTCATTAGTGATTATCATAATGATAATAACGATAACAGAGTAAACTTGTGTTCGTAGTGCCGGTAGCCAATATGATTAAAACCAACGCAATGATCTGTTCTGATATTTTCATTGATTAAGAACCACGCAATAATCTGTTTCCGATATTTCATTGATTATGAACCACGCAACAGTCTGTTCCGATATTTCATTGATTATGAACCACGCAACAGTCTGTTCCGATATTTCATTGATTAAGAACCACGCAACAGTCTGTTCCGATATTTCATTGATTAAGAACCACCACGCAACAGTCTGTTCCGATATTTCATTGATTAAGAACCACGCAACAGTCTGTTCCGATATTTCATTGATTAAGAACCACGCACAGTCTGTTCCGATATTTCATTGATTAGAACCACGCAATGATCTGTTCCGATATTTGATTGATCAAGAACCACGCAATGATCTGTTCCGATATTTGATTGATTAAGAACCACGCAATGATCTGTTCCGATATTTCATTGACGACATCTGGAAACTCTCATCTCCCGCCTCCTTGCTACTTTCTCATCTCCCGCCCCTTCTGCTACTTTTCTCATCTCCCCCGCCCCTTCTCATCTCCCGCCCCTGCTGCTACTTTCTCATCTCCCGCCCCCTTCTGCTGCTACTTTCTCATCTCCCGCCCCTTCTGCTACTTTCTCATCTCCCGCCCCTTCTGCTACTTTCTCAATCTCCCGCCCCTTCTGCTACTTTCTCATCTCCCGCCCCTTCTGCTACTTTCTCATCTCCCGCCCCCTCCCCCCCCCCCCCCCCCCCCCTTTGCTGCTACTTTTCCTCATCTCCCCCCCCCCCCCTTCTGCTACTTTTTCTCATCTCCCGCCCCTTCTGCTACTTTCCTCATCTCCCGACCCCCCCCCCCTGCTGCTACTTTTTCTCATCTCCCGCCCCCTTGCTGCTACTTCTCATCTCTCCCGCCCCCTTTCCCCCCCGCCCCTTCTGCTACTTTCTCATCTCCCGCCCCTTCTGCTACTTTTTCATCTCCCCCCCCCCCCCCCTACTTTCTCATCTCCCCCCCCCCCCCCCCCCCCCCCCCCCCCCCCCCCCCCCCCCCTTGCTGCTACTTTCTCATCTCCCGCCCCTTCTGCTACTTTCTCATCTCCCGCCCCCCCCCCCCCCCCCCCCCCCCTTGCTTGCTGCTTTTTCTCATCTCCCGCCCCTTGCTGCTACTTTTCTCTCCCTCCCCCCCTTGCTGCCCTTGCTGCCCCTTGCTGCTACTTTTCATCTCCCGCCCCTTGCTGCCCCTTCTGCTACTTTCTCATCTCCCGCCCCTTGCTGCCCCTTCTGCTACTTTCTCATCTCCCGCCCCTTCTGCTACTTTCTCATCTCCCGCCCCTTGCTTGCTACTTTCTCATCTCCCGCCCCTTGCTTGCCCCTTGCTGCCCCTTGCTGCTACTTTCTCATCTCCCGCCCCCTGCCCCTTGCTGCCCCTTCTGCTACTTTCTCATCTCCCGCCCCTTGCTGCCCCTTCTGCTACTTTCTCATCTCCGCCCCCCTTGCTCATCTCCCGCCCCTTGCTGCTGCCCCTTGCTGCTACTTTCTCATCTCCCGCCCCTTGCTGCTACTTTCTCATCTCCCGCCCCTTGCTGCCCCTTGCTGCTACTTTCTCATCTCCCGCCCCTTGCTGCCCCTTGCTGCCCCTTGCTGCTACTTTCTCATCTCCCGCCCCTTCTGCTACTTTCTCATCTCCCGCCCCTTGCTGCCCCTTGCTGCTACTTTCTCATCTCCCGCCCCTTGCTGCCCCTTGCTGCTACTTTCTCATCTCCCGCCCCTTCTGTACTCTCTCATCTCCCGCCCCTTCTGCTACTTTCTCATCTCCCGCCCCTTCTGCTACTTTCTCACATCTCCCGCCCCTTGCTGCCCCTTGCTGCTACTTTCTCATCTCCCGCCCCTTGCTGCCCCCTGCTGCTACTTTCTCATCTCCCGCCCCTTCTGCTACTTTCTCATCTCCCGCCCCTTGCTGCCCCTTGCTGCTACTTTCTCATCTCCCGCCCCTTGCTGCCCCTTGCTGCTACTTTCTCATCTCCCGCCCCTTGCTGCCCCTGCTGCTACTTTCTCATCTCCCGCCCCTTGCTGCCCCCCTGCTGCTACTTTCTCATCTCCCGCCCCTTGCTGCCCCTTGCTGCTACTTTCTCATCTCCCGCCCCTTGCTGCCCCTTCTGCTGTACTTTCTC
>JADBJO010008622.1:20000-34847 GCA_016801955.1 Conus betulinus
AGCCCCCCCCCCCCCCCCCCCCCCACCCCAATCACCACCACCAATGTCCATCTCCGTCCAGTGGCATTTTTCTTGCTTTTCCATTGCAGTTTGTCTTAATGAAATATTTCATGGATTTGAACTTGAGGCCAATCCGTTTCCCCTCCCCTACTCTTTATTACATTTTTTAGCCCTTCCGTTACCGTCCATAAACCCTGTATATATCATTCATGTTTCCATATTCCCCATTCTCTTATGTCAGATCTGGTCTTTTCCCACACCTCCAGCCTTTGAAGTCCTGCAGTCTTCCCTCCCCCCTGCTCCCCCCCCCCCCCTCCTCTCTCTTCATTCGTCTCTGCCACAAATAGTTCCTTGTATACACTGCTGATCCCTTCTTCTGAATTGCTACAAACTGTCGACACCATCATTTCCATTGGTACCCCTTCACCTTTCTTTCAGCGGTATTGAACAGTAGGACGGACGTACCATGTTCAGGTCCACCCAGTTCTCCTCTTCCTATACCGCCCGTCATTTATCATTCTCATGTTCTTCTGCCATCCATCATTCATCCTCTAAAGCTCTTTGGCTCGTCCAGAGCATCATTCATCAGTTTCACGTTGTCTTCTTCTCTCACATCCATTGACCTTCGTTCTACTTTTCTTTTACTAGTCCATCAGTCGTCCCCCAGTTAACGTTCCGTCTCTCAGTTATCATTATGTTCTCTAATGCGCTTATTGCTTTAACACTTGTCTGAAGGGGGGGGGGGGGGGGGGTGTCTCTTCTCTGAAGACCTTCTGCTGCCAGGCTGTCCCCAGAGTTTCTTCCACGTCCGCCATTCGTCCCCAGTTACCGTTCCGTCTCTGAGTTATCATTGTCATGCTGTCTTCTTCTCATCTTGTTCTTCACTTACTGTTTATCATTCTCATGCTGTCTTCTACTCATCTTGTTCTTCACTTACTGTTTATCATTGTCATGCTGTCTTCTTCTCATCTTGTTCTTCACTTACTGTTTATCATTCTCATGCTGTCTTCTTCTCATCTTGTTCTTCACTTACTGCTGTCATGTTCTGCCCCCGTCCTACACTCGGAGTTCTATATTCTTTTCTTTTCATCTTGTCAACCATTCATTATGAACGCATTCCCGTCCTCTCATTTTGTCCCATTCTGTGCTGATTGCGCCCACCCCCTCGCAGTCGTTATCCTGTTTTCATTAAGGCCAGCATTCTCACTACTCAGTCGCTGTCCTGTCTTTATTAAGGCCAGCATTCTCACTACTCAGTCGCTGTCCTGTCTTCATTAAGGCCAGCATTCTCATGCTCTTCTCTTTCCTTCGCGGTTCACATCAGTCTTTCGTTCATCAATGTCGCACCACTCTTCCATCTATTATTCATCTTTCCTGCGTTCCTCTCTTCACCGCCGGTCCAACATTCATCCTTTTCACCGTCTCCTCCCATCCAGCATTCACCATTCTTGCATCCCCCCCCCCCCCCCCCCCCCCCCCCCCCCCCCCCCCCCATCCCACCAGTCCGATATTCATCTTTCTCGCCTTTTTCACCCAGTCCAACATCCTCATCTTCACGCTTCCTGCTGTTCAACATTTCCTGTTCTCACCTTTTTCCCACAGTCCAACATCCTCATCTTCACGCTTCCTGCTGTTCAACATTTCCTGTTCTCACCTTTTCCCACAGTCCAACATGGGTCATTTTCAAGTCTCCCCATCCCCAGTCCAAGATTCATCATTTTCAGCCCCCTCTCCCCCTTCTTCCTCACAACACACACCCTGTCCACCATTCACCATTGGCATGTTCTAGCCTGCTCCATCATTCATCCCTCTCAACATTTCCTCCCGTCCAATGTTGACCATTCTGACGTGTTCCCTCTGTCCAGCATTATTCATTCTCATGCCCTTCACCTCCTCCTTTCCCTGTTCAACATTCATCACTCTCGCGTCTTCCCTATTCAAACATTTATCATGCTCACATCCCCGCCCCTTCAAACATTCACAACCCCTCACACACACACACACACACACACACACACACACACACACACACACACACACACACACACACACACACACAGGTCCAGCAATCATCATTTTCAAGTTTCCCCCTGTCCTGCCTTCATTATTCTCACGTTGCTCCCGTCCAGCATTCGTTGATCATTCACACGCGTTTTCCGCCACTCTAAGATGGTTCGTTTTCACCTTTCCTCCTCCTAACATTCATCATTATCATGATTGCCTCGGTTCAAAGTTCATTTTCACCCTTTCCCCCGTCCAACATTCATTATTATTTTCACCGTTCCTCCAATCAAACATTCGTTATACTAACTTTCCCCAGGTCAAACATTCAATATTCTCACGTTTCCCCCATCCAACATTGATTATTCTCACGTTTCCCCCTATCCAACATTGATCATTCTCACGTTTCCCCCTGTCCTAAATGGTTTATTCTCACGTCTTCCCTGTCCGACATTCATCATTCACAGTTTTCATTTCAGTTAGTTCATATACGCTACACCACATCCGCTAAGTTTTGAGACCACACTACGCATGATGTGAAACTGATGGATATATTACTTAACAACAATGATGAGGCAATTGAAGAAGAGGGTCTCGTGGCTACGACTCAACGGATGTCTGACCTACGCATTAGTCCAACGCGCTGGTCAGACCTTGAGTGCCTACCTACCTTTTTTTATGTACACGTGTGTATGATGTGTGGGCATGGGCCTATGTGTGTGCGTGGGCGCGCGCGCGCGCGCGCGCGCGCGCGTATGTATGTGTATATGTGTGTGTGTGTGTGTGTGTGTGTGTGTATGTGTGTGTTTTGGGGGGGGGGGGGGGGTTGAGCACACGTATATGTATATAAGCTATATGTGTACATATGTGTGTGCATGATGAGTGTGTCTTTGTATGTGCGCGTGTGCGCATGTGCACTTGTGTTTGTGCATTTGTTCGCTTATGTGTATACGTGTGTGTGTGCGCGCGTGTGTCAGTGTGGCCGTGCACATGCACACATGTGTATATGTGTGTGGGTAAGAGCAAACGAATGTACGCAGACACGTTCGTATGGGCGTGTGTGTGTGTGTGTGAGCGCGCGCGCGCGCGTGTGTGTGTGAAATATTCAGAAGATGACTTGGGAACAAGAACAAGACCATCAATTACAGCATATAAGTGCGCGCGCGCACTCTCGCGCGCACACATACATACACATAACAATAAGAACAACTCCTCCCCCTCAAACACATCCCACGCACACACATTCACAACTTTCCCCGAAGTCTAACATTTATCATTATCACCTTTCCCTCCCTCGAGCATTCATCGTTTTTCCTCGTCATCCTCTTCATAACGTTCGTCAATCACCATTCCCGCTTTCTTTTCCTCAAATGTTCTGTCGTTCGTCATTTTCTTGTTCTTGTTTTCTGATCGCGTCCAGCATTCATTATTTTCTCTCCTTCCTTCTCAGTCCATTCATCCTTGGACTACTCTGACGATGTCCGATTTTCATATACTCCATGATTCCCACGTTCTTTCCCTCTTACCTCCCTTCATTCATCCAGTTTTCAATTCATCATCATTCTCACCATCTTTTTTTTTCCTCTGTCTGCAAACACTCATCATCCCCTTGTTTCCTTTGTTTTATTCTGGACACCACTGCACCATTCCAACGCTGTCCAGTGTTCATGAATCCATTGGTCTCCAGTGTTCAGTAATCCATTGGTCTCCAGTGTTCATGAATCCATTGGTCTCCAGTGTTCATGAATCCATTGCTCTCCAGTGTTCATGAATCCATTGCTCTCCAGTGTTCATTAATCTATTGGTCTCCAGTGTTCATTAATCCATTGGTCTCCAGTGTTCATTAATCCATTGGGTCTCCAGTGTTCATTAATCCATTGGTCTCACACTCCTCGCTCCTTTTCCTTCTTATCCCATCCTTCATCGTTCTCATACTCTTCTTTTATACCTCCCGTCCATAGATATTACTTTCTCTTTTCATTCCCACCCCTCATTCATGATTCTGAGGCTTTAATCATCTCAATCATTAGTCGTCTCATGGCTTGCTCCCCTCCATCCTTGTATCATGTTGACGTTTGCCTGTACTGTCATCTTCCAATCGGGGTCAAGTGCGCCACCCGCAGTTTCTCGCCTCTCATTCCCACTGCCCCTCATCACTGTCACGTTAGTTTCCGGTAACTTTTTCATGTTTTTTCACGTCCTCTCCCATCTCTCTTTCATCATACTCGCGTTCTCCTTTTCTCCAGTGTTTCACCATTGTTTTTCTTCCGTCTGTTACTCACCCCTTTTTCCTCCCCTGTTGTCCCTTTCTTCATTCTCACGCTCTGTTCTCTCTTTGTTCATACTTCCCATGTTGTAGTGCCGTCGACCATTCGCCGTGTTCTCGTTCTTGTCAGTCGGGCATAACCTTCACGGTTTCATGTTCTCATTGTTTCTGTCAGTCATATTCCTTGTTTCTTTCCTTCGTCATATTCACGTTCTCCTGTTCTTGTTCTTCATAAAGCATTCCTTCCATTAACGTCTCCCCATTCTTCAAATCCCTTCGTCCAGCCCTATCCATCACGGACATTTCTCACGGTCTTCCCCCTTCCATTATTTATTATTTCACGTTTTTCTCAATTCATCTGTCCATCTCAGCGTTTTTCTCTCCTCTCTGCGTCCATCACTCATCGTTCCCGTCATCACTCCATCTGTTTCTTCCTTTACTGGATTATTCTGACGATATTGTTATGTAGTCCATCGTCCTGATGTCGTTTCTCTCGTCCTCTTTTCTTGTCCTTTTCCCTGTTGATCATTTTCACCTTTTCTTCTTTTCACTTTGTGAAAAATGTATTGTTTTCTCGTTCCACTTTCCTCCAGTTTTCCATCCCTGGATCGTTCTGACGCTGTTCTGTTTTCATGTAATCTAACGTTCTCCCGGCTGCCCTCGCCTCTCGCCTCTCCTGAAGCTATCTTTTTGTCAGTCTCAAGCTGCTGTCCTGTCCACCGTACATTATTTTCGCATTTTTTTCTTCGCCTGTCTTGTAGGGATGTTGCGTCATCTCATCCCAGTTCTCATTTGTAATTGTCTGTTGTTCACCTTTCACGTTTTTCTCCTTTCATACTTCCTTCACTATTCTTACGTTCCATTAACCCCGTCCATTCCATGTTCTTCTTACGCTCTTATTATCTCGTCCGAACTATTTGTTATCATTCTCTCGTTCTCCTCACATCCCACCGTCATCTGCTTTTTCCGTCATCTATTCATCATTTTTTTTCCATTTCTTGTCATCCTCACATTATCTTCACGTCCCGCTGGTCATCCCTCATCACCACGCCCTAGTTTCGTCAGCCGTTCATTGTGTTCTAATTCTGCTCCAGTCAGCCGTTCATTGTGTTCTAATTCTGCTCCAGTCAGCCGTTCATTGTGTTCTAATTCTACTCCAGTCAGTCGTTCATTGTGTTCTAATTCTCCTCCAGTCTGTCATTGTGTTCTAATTCTGCTCCAGTCAGCCATTGTGTTCTAATTCTCCTCCAGCCAGTCAGTCATTGTGTTCTAATTCTCCTCCAGCCAGTCAGTCATTGTGTTCTAATTCTCCTCCAGCCAGTCAGTCATTGTGTTCTAATTCTCCTCCAGCCAGTCAGTCATTGTGTTCTAATTCTCCTCCAGTCAGGCAGTCATTGTGTTCTAATTCTCCTCCAGTCAGGCAGTCATTGTGTTCACGTTCCTCTGACATTAGTCATTCGGCGCTTTCAGGTTCTTCGTTCAGTCAGTCATCGTTTTCAAGTTCTTCTCAGTCAGTCATTAGTTGTTTTCAGGTTCTTCTCTAGGCGGTCCTTCATGTTCATGTTCTTCTTCAGTTAGGCACCTATCATTTTAACACTCTTCTCCAGTCATTCATTTATCCTTTTCACGTTCTTCTTCAGTCAGTCTATTCATCGTTTCGTCATTCTTCTCCCACCAGTCAGTCATCATTTTCACGTTCTTTCCGCCTTGTGTCATTTGATCTTGTTCATGTAAGTCATAGCAACAGAGTTGTTGCTAAAACCAAAGTTGTACTATTCTCTGATTTGCGTGATTCTGAAATATCTGAATCCAACAATGTGCACAACGTGTGAAAAAATTAAAGAAACGAAAAGAATCATGAACTCCCACTGCATCCTTTTCAATTCGGAAGCATTGTTGTCATGACATCTCTTCTGAAGCATTGTTGTCATGAGAAATTTTGAAGCATTGTTGTCATGAGATCTTTTGAAGCATTGTTGTCATGAGATCTTTTGAAGCATTGATGTCATGAGATCTTTCGACCAAGCGCAGACATTTGTAGGCATTCTCGGAGGACAACTTATTGTCGAGTCTCATTTCTTATATCAAAAGTTGAATACATAATGGTTAGATTATATATTCGTACGAGACTAAATATATATATATATATATATATATATATATATATATATATATATATATATATATATATATATATATATAGACCACACACACACACACACACACGCACGCACGCACGCACGCACGCACGCACGCACGCACACACACACACACACATACACACAAATGCATTGTCGTACCTATCCTTAAAAGCTTGTAATAACAAATAACTTGCAAAACTGCTCGAAAATATGAAAATTAGTAGAAGAAGCGAAGTTTTATATCAGCAATCTTCCAATCGGCAGAATCTGAATGTGTAAGAGTCGGCAAAGTCTAGTCATCTTTTCAGAATATCTGTACCCTTCAATGTGTCATTATTTCTTTTGTTGTGAGTGCTACTCTTACGTATGACCTACCTAAGGTATAATCAAAATACACAGGTATAGTTAATATCCTGACGGTATTTCATCTGGACAAATAAAGACCGATACATTAAACGGTTACATGGAATAAAATGGGCTTGCTTGCTCGGGAGAGAAACACCAATAACGATTTTTATAACATGGAGAATCCGACATGATTGCTACAACATCAAGGATTTGATGACAAACTTTGCAACATTCACAAGACGAAGCTGTTAAATGCTTACTTGACTAGCTATTACGTTGGCAATTTCATACTGAGAATTTGATAGTGGCAGCAAGGAAAATGTATATATCTGACAGTAAGTGATGCTTAACCATGGAATCAAGACATAAACAACAATAAACCTCCGTTACCACAGTCACCAGCCTCGTCCAATCAAAATTGATTTATGAACAAGAAGTTTATTTATCAATCCTGCATAGCTTTTAAAAAAATCTACAGACAGCGCAGCTATTAAATTAGCTCTCGGCAGTCCAGTACATGAAAGTATATTGAATTCATTCCGTGTCTCTTTCAGAAGAAGGCAAGTTGTCCAAAGCTGATAGTTTCTATTCAAAGTGCTTTGTCTTCAGAAACAAAGAAAGTATTCTTGGACTCTGGCGACAAATGAACTTTACTAAAAATGCAAGTTTGTTCTTCTATCTGTTTCATCAGGTCCAAGTGTGCCTGTCATGTTTCACTAAGAGAACGGACAGGTCAAATTAAATTTGATAATGATTATATTGCACTGAAAACAGGTGAAAAACATTAATATTTTATCGTCTGAGAACTCTGTTGATGTAACCATTCTATATTCTGTGACTCAAGAACATATCAAAGCCGTGTATCTAAAAAAAATGTGAACATGCAGCTCATTCCGATAATTACGCACACGTTCTGGATCAAACAATAAATCATTTAAGATACAAGAATAATTTTGGCTTTGTATAACTAATACCCAACATTTTTTTTTTCCCAGGTCCGTGTGAAGTCACAGGGACATCGTCTTGAAGAACTGATCACCGGATTACTCCAGCTCTGTCGGTTGTATTCTGGTACCTTGGGCTCTGCAGACGGCGTCCCTGTCCATTCTGCAATGGTGTCAGTTCATTGTACTAGTCTTCTCCTGATCTCGCTTTTTCAACACTTTCTTGGATGATTATTTTAGCGGGGCGTTGGACCTTCATGGTAATGCCAACTTTGTTTCTTCTTTGCTTTGCTGGTGTCAGCTAATCTTTGTGTGGCCCGATGTGTTGTTCGGTGGTCTGGCACGCTTGTTTAGTGGTGTTATGATCAGTATATCCGACGTATTTTGCAATGATGTCTCATTTCTGCGATTGGGTTCTTATTCCGAGTCCATGTCGAGTTCGTTTATAATAAAATGAAACACACCCGTGCATGCAGGAGCCAGATTTGTACTTCACTGAAACATTAATGTCATCCCACACTGGGATCAGTCTGCACCGAGCTGATGTCTCTGCTGCTAATGAGAGGATATTTGATTTAAAGTCACCCATCACTGAAAATAAATCTCAAATATATGAACTGTTTTAACAGTTCCAAGCTCAAATAAATCCCAGATGTGTGAAACTGTTTAACAGTTCCTAGCTTCTATCCATGGTCATATCAGTACTGGAGGTGTGTTGTGGCTGTCCATTAGCTTGGTCTTGTCGATGTTGACATCCCTTCTATGTCTTGTAGATGCTTCATCCAGTGTTCTAACAAGCTCAGTGAGTTCTTGTTCAGCGCCCGCCAGCCACCGAAGTTTTCTGTTCCGTGAAGGTTCGTGACAGGTATTCTTGCAGTGCTGATTGTGTTGACATGGTCTTCCAGTGGATAACTCATGATGAATTCAAGGACTATGCTGAAAAATAGTGGAGAGTAAAGGGGCCCTGAAGAATCCTAACTAATATGTGGGACAGTATTCCAGTCTCGCCCTCTGTGAGTACTGTGCTGGTCACTTTGGCCTATACTGCTGGATGTGTTGATAACTTTGTCCCATGATCACCTTTCTTTATAACGGCATGCAGCACCTCTGGACAGACTCGTCAGACTCCTTCTGGTGTTGCAGGTGCGCTTTTGGCGAAGGGTTAAAGATCTGTTCGATGATACTTCAGCCTTTCAGATGTAGCGATATCTGAGTGTAACTGTAATCTGTCCAGAATGATTTTGAACATCGCGTTGCTCCCATTACTAATCTAACTGATCTCGCGGTTGTTCTGGCAGTGTTGAGGATTTCCTGTCTGTGGAAGTGGGAGGTTTGGTGATCAAGTCTCTTTGGCGTTAACCATCCGTGAGTGTGCCAGATTTTGATGCACATGGTAATTCATATTTACTGTCTGTCCGCCATATTCAAGTGTTCTGCAGGATGTCGTCAATGCTTGCAGCCGTGTCATGTTTCAGCGACTTGACTGCTATTACGACTTCGTTGGAGTATTGGAAAGTCATCTCCATTTGATGAATCCTGAACTGTTAGCACACTTTGGATCTCTCGCTCTTGTTTGTTGTAGAGCTCAAAGCAAAGTTCCTCTGTCTCCTTATGATGGTATTTAACGTCTTTTGTCCTGAGTGGTGCTGATTGTAATTTGCGTCGGTCAATTTTTTTCCACAGATTTAAAGGCTTTTTAAAAATGTCGTTATCCAGGTGTTTCTCATAGTTGTCACACTTTATTTTCAACCCCGCCTACTTCATTCATAAACATCTGCGTTCTCCCTTTTCCATCCTGTCTACCATACACAATCACCTCGTCATCTTATTCTCATCCCGTCCGTCAGTTGTCATGCTTAAAGTTCTCCCGTCGATCATTCATTATTCTCGAGACCGCTCTAACAGTCATCCGTCTCACGACCTCTTCTTTTTGTCCCAGGCCCATCATTCATTGATCGTTGTGGCATTCTCTCTCCCCCCCCCCCCCCCCCCCCCCCCCCCACCTCCGGTCCATCATTGATTCTTCGCAATCGTTGTCGTCGTCTGCTCTCGACCGTCATTGTTCATGGCCACGTTCTCCTCTTTTTCTCCAGTCTCCCGTTCATCGGTTTGACGTTTTGTACATCCCTTCCTGTCTGTCATTGGGTCTCGTCCACTCCACGGAAGAACAACGCACCACCGGTCGGTCAGTTGATCGTTCGGTCATTCGTTCGTTCAGTCGGTCAGTTGATCGTTCGGTCATTCGTTCGTTCAGTCGGTCAGTTGATCGTTCGGTCATTCGTTCGTTCAGTCGGTCAGTTGATCGTTCGGTCATTCGTTCGGAAATGTGTTCGGTTGGTCGCACATTCAGTCATTCATTCGTTCAGTTGGTCAGTTGATCGTTCGGTCATTCGTTCGGAAATGTGTTCGGTTGGTCGCTCATTCAGTCATTCATTGGTTCAGTCGGTCAATCAGTCGTTCGGTTTATTCGTTCGTACATATGTTCGATCGATCGTTCATTTAGTCATTCATTCGTTCAGTCGGTCAGTTAATCGTTCAGTTTTTTCTTTCTAGTTGCGTTCGGTCGGTTGCTTATTCATTCATTCATTCGTTATGTCGTTTAGTTGATCGTTCAGTCATACGTCTGTAAATGTGTTTGGTCGTCGCTCATTCAGTCATTCATTCGGTCAATCGGTCGTTCAGACATTCGTTCGTAAATGTGTGTTTGGTCAGTCGCTCATTTTGTCATTCATTCGGTCAATCGGTCGTTCAGACATTCGTTCGTAAATGCGTTTGGTCGGTCGTTCATTCAGGCATTCGTTCTGTCAGTCGGTCAATCTGTCATTCTTTCAGTCGGTTAGTCGGCCGTACAGTCTATCATTCGTTAAGTCGGTGAGTCGGTCGTTCAGGCATTGAGTTGTTTCACTCAGTGGTCGGTTTGTTCAGTTCATTCATTCATTCAATTAGTATTTCAATCATTCATTCGTTCAATCGGTTGTTAACTCATTCATTCGGTCAGTCGGTCGTTCAGTCATTCATTCGTTCACTCTCAGTCTGTCGGTTCAGTCCTTTGCTCGGTCAGTCGGCCGTTCAGTCATGCATTCGTTCAGGCGGTAAATCGGCCGTACAGTCAATCATTCTTTCAGTCAGTCAATCGATCGTCAGTCACTCATTCATTCGGTCAGTGGGTCGTTCAGTTATGCATTCGCTTAGTCGGTCAGTTGGTCGTTCAGTCATGCATTCGTTCAGTCGGTCAATCGATCGTTCGGTCCTTCATTCGTTCAGTCAGTCAGTCGGTTCAGTCGATCACTCGGTCAGTCGGTCGTCCAGTCATGCATTCGTTCACTTGGTCAGTCGGTCGTTCAATCATTCTTTCGGTCAGTCGATCGTTCAGTCATTATTCGTTCAGTCGGTTAATGGGCCGTACAGTCAATCATTCGTTAAATCAGTGAGTAGGGTCGTTCAGCTACTGACTCGTTCACTTCAGTCGCTAGGTCGTTCAGTCATTCATTCGTTCAGTTGGTCGTTCAGTCATTCATTCGTTCAGTCGATCGTCAACTCATTCATTCGGTCAGTCGTTCGTTCAGTCATTCATTCGTTCAGTCGGTCAAACGGTTGTTTAGTCATTCATTCGTTCAGTCGGTCAGTCGGTCGTTCATTCATTCATTCATTCATTCATTCGGTCTGTCATTCGGTAATTCATTCGTTCAGTCGATTAGTCGGTCGTTCAGTCGGTTTTTTTCAGTCATTCATAAGGAGGGAGATGGTGGTGGTGGTGTGGGGGGAGGGGGGGGGGGGAGTGGATTTCAGAGCATGATATATGTGGAGAATTCAGGGCGTGATGTAAGTGGGGATGGGGGGGGGGGGGGGGGTGCAGATTTTAGAGCATAATATAGGGGGAGAATTCAGAGCGTGATAAAAGTGGGAATAGGGATGGGGTGGGGGGTGCGGATTTTAGAGCATGATGTAGGGGGAAAATTCAGAGCGTGATATAAGTGGGAATAGGGATGGGGTGGTGGGGGGGGGGTGCGGATTTTAGAGCATGATACAGGGGGAGAACTCGGGGCGTGTTATAAGTGGGAATAGGTGGAGGGGGTGCAGATTTCCGTGCCTGACTTAAGTGGGGATGAAGGAGGGGCATGTGGAGTGGAGTGGGGCGTGGCTTTTAAGGCATGATATAGGAGGGGGTAGGGTAGGGTAGGGAAGGCGTGACATGGGTGGCCGTACAGGATGCACAGTGTTCAGGGCCTTACATGGGCTGAGGTACAGTGGGCACGGATTTCAGGGTGGGGAAACAGTGGGTGAGGATTTCAGGGGGGGGGAAACAGGTGTGAGGATTTCAGGGTGGGGAAACAGGGGTGAGGATTTCAGGGTGGGGAAACAGGGGGTGAGGATTTCAGGTGGGGAAACAGGGGTTAGGATTTCAGGGTGGGGAAACAGGGTGTGAGGATTTCAGGGTGGGGAAACAGGGGTGAGGATTTCAGGGTGGGGAAACAGGGTGTGAGGATTTGAGGGTGGGGAAACAGGTGTGAGGATTTCAGGGTGGGGAAACAGGGGGTGAGGATTTCAGGGGTGGGGAAACAGGGGGTGAGGATTTCAGGGTGGGGAAACAGGGTGTGAGGATTTCAGGGTGGGGAAACAGGGTGTGAGGATTTCAGGGTGGGGAAACAGGGTGTGAGGATCTCAGGGTGGGAAACAGGGGTGAGGATTTCAGGGTGGGGAAACAGGGGGGTGAGGATTTCAGGGTGGGGAAACAGGGGGTGAGGATTTCAGGGGTGGGGGAAACAGGGGTGAGGATTTCAGGGTGGGGAAACAGGGGTGAGGATTTCAGGGGTGTGAAAACATGGGGTAAGGATTTCAGGGTGGGGAACACAGGGGGTGAAGATTTCAGGGTGGGGAAACAGGGGGTGAGGATTTCAGGGGTGGGAAACAGGGTGTGAGGATTTCAGGGTGGGAAACAGGGGGTAAGGATTTCAGGGTGGGGAAACAGGGGGTGAGGATTTCAGGGGTGGGGAGACAGGGGGTGAGGATTTCAGGGTGGGAAACAGGGGTGAGGATTTCAGGGTGGGGAAACAGGGGGTAAGGATTTCAGGGGTGGGGAAACAGGGGGTGAGGATTTCAGGGGTGGGGAGACAGGGGGTGAGGATTTCAGGGTGGGGAAACAGGGGTGAGGATTTCAGGGTGGGGAAACAGGGGGTAAGGATTTCAGGGGTGGGGAAACAGGGGTTGAGGATTTCAGGGTGGGGAAACAGGGGGTAAGGATTTCAGGGGTGGGGGAAACAGGGGTGAGGATTTCAGGGTGGGGAAACAGGGGTAAGGATTTCAGGGTGGGGAAACAGGGGTGAGGATTTCAGGGTGGGGAAACAGGGGGTAAGGATTTCAGGGTGTGACATGGATGGGGAAACAGGGAGTGAGGATTTCAGGACATGACATGGATGGGGGGCAAGGAGTGAGGATTTCAGGACATGACATGGACAGGGGAAAAAGGAATGAGGATTTCAGGGTGTGTCATGGGGGGGGGGGGGGGGGGGGGGGGGGGGGGGGGGTGGGGGGGGGGGGGGGGGGGGGGGGGGGGGGGAGTGAGGATTTCAGGGTGTGTCATGGGTAGGGGAACAGGGATTGAGGAGTTCAGGGCATGACAGGCTGGGGGAACAAGGAATGAGGATTTTCAGGGCGTGACAGGCTGGGGGAACAGGGGATTGAGGAGTTCAGGGCGTGACAGGGTGGAGGAACAGGGATTGAGGATTTCAGGGTGTGACAGGCTGGGGGGAACAAGGAATGAGGAGTTCAGGGCGTGACAGGCTGGGGGAACAGGGGATTGAGGAGTTCAGGGCGTGACAGGCTGGGGGAAGAGGGGATTGAGGATTTCAGGGTGTGACAGGCTGGGGGAACAAGGAATGAGGAGTTCAGGGCGTGACAGGCTGGGGGAAACAGGGGATTGAGGAGTTCAGGGCGTGACAGGGTGGGGGAACAGGGATTGAGGATTTCAGGGTGTGACAGGCTGGGGGAACAAGGAATGAGGAGTTCAGGGCGTGACAGGCTGGGGGAACAAGGAATGAGGATTTCAGGGCGTGACAGGGTGCTGGAACCAAGGAATGTGGATTTTAGGACGTGACATGGAGGGGGGCGGTGGGGGGGGGGGGGGGGGACAAGGAGTGAGGATTCAGGGCGTGACAGGGTGGGGGAACAGGATTGAGGATTTCAGGGCGTGACAGGGTGGGCGCACAAGGAGCGTGGATGTAGGGTGTAATATGGGGGGGGGGGGGGGGGGGG
The DNA here is from genome assembly GCA_016801955.1 of Conus betulinus. Classification (NCBI taxonomy): domain Eukaryota; kingdom Metazoa; phylum Mollusca; class Gastropoda; order Neogastropoda; family Conidae; genus Conus; species Conus betulinus. The sequence goes on from JADBJO010008622.1 coordinate 33,953, forward strand.
GGGGGGGGGGGGGGGGGGGGATATTGGGGGGCAGATATGGCGCAGATACTGGGCGTGACGTGACAGCCATGGTGTATTGGGGCAGAGGGACAAGGAAGCAGGGCATGACACGAGTGAGCGTATTGGAGCAGACGGGTACAAAGAAGGCGTGACATAGGTGTCTTATTGGGGCCAAGGGGGCACACGGGGCGTGACAAGGGTGTCCATGTTAGCGCATAGGGAGCATGGATGAAGGGTGTGACATGACTGTCTTGTTATGGCAGAGGATGAGAGAGATTATGTCATGGGCGCATTGGAAGAAAGGGGCGTGGAGGGTGGGCTTGACATAGCTGGGCGAACTGGAGGGGGGAGGATGCAGTGCGTGAAATGGATAGGCGCTCAAGTAAGAGGAGGGTGGGGGGGTGGGGGGTGGATTTACATGGGTGATCGCACTGAGGAAGAGGAATCGTGTCTGCAGAGCGTGTCATGGGCAGATGTACGGGAAGAGTTGAGGTGGGAGGGTGGTGGATACATCATGTGAAATGGAGGAGAGGCGAACGGTAGAGGGGGAAGGGAAGAGGGGCACTAACGCAGGGCGCGACATGCATGGGCATACGCAGGACTGAGGGGGAGCAAATGCAGGGTATGATGTGTGGGGGTACAGGGGATGTGGATGCAGGGCATGATGTGTGGGGTACAGGGGATGTGGATGCAGGGCATGATGTGTGGGGGTACGGGGGATGTGGATGCAGGGTATGATGTGTGGGGGTACGGGGGATGTGTGGATGCAGGGTATGATGTGTGGGGGTACGGGGGACGTGGATGCGGGTATGCCATGGGTACCGCATCGTAATTGCAGGTTGGACATGGATAGGGGTAAGGGGATTGTGGTTGCAGTGGTCGCAACGTGGTGGAG
>JADBJO010008622.1:38276-40776 GCA_016801955.1 Conus betulinus
GATGGTAGGGAGGAGCAATGAAGGTATGGTCTGTGTGGAACACAGGTAGACTGATGCCGGTTTTATGGTATACTTGTGGGACACATGACGTGTATGCAGGTGTGTATGTTATGAAGTGTGGAGACACGGTAGACGTGGATGCGATGTTTATTGGTATGACTGGTGGGGTACGGTGAGACTGCATGCAGGGTGGTAGGTAGGCCGTGTGGAGGTACTGGAGACGTGGATGCCGTGTGATGGTATGACGGTGGAGTTACGGGAGATGTGGATGCAGGTGTGTATGGTATGACTGGTGGAGGTACGTGAGACGTGGATCAGGGTTTGTATTGTATTACGTGTGGAGGTCGGAGACGTGGCTGCAAGGGTTTGTATGGTATCTTATGTGGTGGGCAGGAAGGCCGGAAAAGAAGTATCCATGGAAGGGAAAGTGTGAAAGATAGCGGAACTATGAAAATCGTTTGTGAAAGTAAGAACGTAGTGAGATGGGACAAAAAACAAACCACACCGTGAGTAACACAAAGAAACGAGGGAAAAACTTGGAAATAGGAAAGGAAGTCGAAGTTAAATAAAGCGTCAAATGGTAGGGTAGATCGGCACAGAAACGACGGCAAAAGTGAAAAGGTAGGGAAGTCGAAAAGAAAGAAAATAGGGAAATGTGAGTTAAACAAGAAAAAGACATGGAACTCAGACTAGTTGGAGGTAAACACAAAAAGAAGGCAAAACCAGAAAAGTTGGAAAAATAGAGTAAGGTACGTAAGAGAAACATAGAAGTATGAGACAGTCAATTAGAAAGATGAAGTATAAAAGAACGAGGAAGTAGGAAACAAGTGTGGGCTCGCTACCGCATCAATAAACTACAATTTGATGCCCCTCACGTTTTAGAAACATCTCGCGATCTTTAGACACATCATCACCTATTACCTGGCCAGGCGCATTCATTCCAACGATGTCACCCTGTCATTGATACCCAGCCCATTTCATTCATTCGCTCAACTTGTTTCCCATCCGATCATTCTTCTTACTGTCACAAAGACGACCATGTTGAGACCACCAACAAGCATGGGTAAAAAAAAGTCTGAAAAGGAACGCAGATTTCTTTTGGAAAAAGCACAGATCTGGACTAATTAAATGACAAATGCGAGTGTTTTAGTATGTGAGCGATTGTGGGTTATAGCCATGCCCATTTGCCCATACCCCTTAGGCACTGCTACACTGGGTGCCGGATTTAAGAAGCCGGGGTGCTGGACACTGAAGTGGCTTGTTTCACATCGGGTGGCATGTTACTCGTTAAGTGGGCGTGTGTTGCCAACATTTTTCAGTAAACTGTCAACCATCGAGTAGCCCTGTCACATTAAATACTGCCATTCACACAAAACGGTGCAGTAGCTTTTAAACCTTGTTGGTAGTCAGTCGCACAGTATGTAGTCGACTTTGTTGGTAGTCAGTCACACAGTATGTAGCCAGTCATTGTTGGTAGTCAGTCACAGTATGTCGCCAGTCATTGTTGTATCATCAGTCACACAGTATGTAGCCAGTCATCGTTGGTAGTCAGTCGCACAGTATGTAGTCAGACTTTGTTGGTAGTCAGTCACACAGTATGTAGCCAGTCATTGTTGGTAGTCAGTCACAGTATGTCGCCAGTCACTGTTGGTAGTCAGTCACACAGTATGTAGCGGTCATCGTTAGTAGTCAGTCACACAGTATGTAGCCAGTCATTGTTGGTAGTCACAGTATGTAGCCAGTCATTGTTGGTAGTCAGTCACAGTATGTAGCCAGTCCTTGTTGGTAGTCAGTCACAGTATGTAGCCAGTCATTTCTGGTAGTCAGTCACACAGTATGTACCGGTTATCGTTGGTAGTCAGTCCACACAGTATGTAGTCAGACTTTGTTGGTAGTCAGGTCACACAGTATGTTATATAGCCAGTTACATCATTGGTAGTCAGTCGCACAGTATATAGCCAGACTTTGTTGGTAGTCCAGTCACACAGTATGTAGCCAGTCATTGTTGGTAGTCAGTCACACAGTATGCAGCCGGTCATTGTGTTGGTAGTCAGTCACACAGTATGTAGCCAGTCATTGTTGGTAATCAGTCACACAGTATGTTAGCCCAGTCATTGTTGGTAGTCAGTCACACAGTATGCAGAAGCCGGTCACTGTTGGTAATCAGCCACACAGTATGTAGCCAGTCAGTGTTGGTAGTCAGTACACAGTATGCATCCGGTCATTGTTGGTAGTCAGTTCACACAGTATGCAGCCGGTCATTGTTGGTAGTCAGTCACACAGTATGTAGCCAGTCATTGTTGGTAGTCAGTCACAGTATGTCGCCAGTCACTGTTGGTAGTCAGTCACACAGTATGTAGCCGGTCATCGTTAGTAGTCAGTCACACAGTATGTAGCCAGTCATTGTTGTAGTCACAGTATGTAGCCAGTCATTGTTGGTAGTCAGTCACAGTATGTAGCCAGTCATTGTTGGTAGTCAGTCACAGTATGTAGCCAGTCA
>JADBJO010008622.1:55776-58276 GCA_016801955.1 Conus betulinus
TCAGTGGCGCCTGCTGAGACCAACAGATACAGGACACCTACTAAGCCCCCTACTTACGACAATAATTGCTTAGTCATGGAGCCAGCGTGAGTGAACTCTCCTTTCGGAGGGCGTCACCAGCTCTGCCCAACGACAGTCCCCATGAATTTGCCGGTACCGATGACCCCGACAGAACCCTACTAGAGTTGAAAGTAACTCAAAACTGAGATCACCATGAGAGCAGGGCGTGAAGGTTTCAGAGTTGTTGATGAGGATGAGAATGATGACATTGATGCTATGGATTTCCCATTGTGGTCTGAGACTGCGTGACGGGGCTGTTCTCTGCACTGCTTTCATAATAAATCTCGGTGCCAATCAGGCCCGAGAGATCCAGACACCTGCAGTGTTGATCAAGACATGTGAGCAACACTCTCTGAGACGCATCCATTACGTGGACGACGAAACTCGACTGTGTGGTCCCAGTCTTTCCAACTGAGCTCATAATAAACTGAACTCTGGGTAGGAGCCAGCCAGGGCAGACAAATCCCACATTTAAATGACTCTGACAGGAGTTGAACCCACGACCTCCCAGCCGGGAGTCCGGGACGCTAACCACTTAGCCACATCACATGTCCATGTTGCAGACTTCAACTAGCCACAGCTTATCAAACTTGCAGCTGAGGCAGGTGTAGACTTCAGACTGTATGTGAGTCATTGGAACCACGAATAAAGTTGAGAGTAAAATGGTACTTTGCCTCTTAACCTGAAAGAAACACTAGATAAAACCTACAGTTTCATCAACAGGTAAAAAAACAAGGTTATTTAACATGGAATCACAATTAAGATCGGCAGTGTAAGTTATCACCAACAAGATCTAATTTCCGCATATATGACCCATACACAATGTTACATTTACAGTGACAGGAATAAAAAGGACGAACCAGCCCAACATGCCGTTTGGATATTTGGAGCATGCCAATTTGAAACTGTTGCGTTAAGTGTGCGGGCAACAAGAGTACAGTTACATGAAGAAAGGACAGAACCAGTGCCCACACAGCTATGTAAACTGTATGAACTTTTGACTGTCATCTGTCTTCATCTTGAGTCGTAGTTTGTAAACGGCGCTAAAGGCAAACAATATATAAGTTTGCTAACAATTCTGAAATACGTCATTTTCAGGGGAATATTGGTCCTTCCTCACACAATCATCTGCAATGTCAGAATTGATACGACAAATCCAACGAAACCCTGATCAAGACTAACAGATGCACGCAAACAGATATATGTATACAGACACGTGAACACACACACACACACACACACACACACACACACACACACGCGCGCGCGCGCGCGCGCGCGCGCGCGCGCACGCACGCACGCACACACGCACGCATGTATGTACTGACTGACAGCCAGAGACAGACAGAGAGAGAGAGAGAGAGAGAGGAGAGAGAGAGAGAGAGAGAGAGAGAGAGATACAAACAGACCGACAAACAGACAGACAGACAGATAGAGACAGAGAGACAGAAACAGAGACACAGACACAGACAGATGAGCAAAAAGAAAATTGCGGATAAAGTAGAAAATGAAGCGCGAGGGAAAGGGATGTCAAGACAAAATAATCATCACACCTTCATACCCCGCTCTTGATAAATCTCACAACTAGACTAAAAAAAAACCATCCCACCAACCAAACCCGAGTACCCAGCATCAACAGACGAGATACAGTGAAGAGCGGGGTGCGGCGGACATCTGTGTGTTCTACACCCCACTATCATCCTTCTTCATCAGCAGTTCAAACCCGTCCAACGACCCATTGGCTTTCTCCTCTCCACTGGAGCAAAGCACAGCACTGCACAGAGACTGCGGTCTGGCACTGCAAAGGGAGAGAATCGAGTGGCTGAAGGGGCTGCGGTAGAAACAACCAGAAGCAATGAGGGGTAGGGGAGAGCGCAGACACCCGCAATCGTCAAGGCGCTTTCAGTCAATTCAGGAATAAAAACGTTCTTTTGCTTTTCTGGCAGTTGAAGCAGGAAATGATGAAATGAGTCACTTTGGAGCTGTAGAAGAAATTACACCTATGCATACAATACTTTAAAAATTTGGATACTCCTTGTGTATGTTTCATGATATTTTCTAAACTTCCGTGAATTGTATGCATTGGACATTTGCGTGTTTGTTTTTTCTCTTCTCAAACTGTGGGTGTACGTTTTGATTCCCTAAACTTCTATAGAAATGTTACTTTAGAGATACTGTCAATTCGTAACAACTCCAAAACAAATCTCAAATCTTTATCTAATATATTCGTCAAACATGAAACGGATCATAAGACAATACACGACGCGTTTGGACCTCTTAGGTCATCTTCAGGCGAGAGAAACAACACTCGGGACGACGAAAATAAGGAGGGAGCAGTTACTTATCTCGTATCTGAAATTTTGCAGTACAGCGAATATCCAACCATACTTAACCCTGTTAAAACAAAACACCTATGTCAAAGAGGATTTGGAGCAGGATC
>JADBJO010008622.1:63276-65776 GCA_016801955.1 Conus betulinus
TGTTCATGGCTGACCTTTTTGACGCTCCGCCGGGGCAACAATCACCTTTATCTGTTCCGTCAAAAAGTGTGAGATTTGAGGGATTTTTTTTTCTGTGCAGTACGACGAGAATAATCTTTTTTGTTGTTGTTCACAGAATGTTAGAATTTGAGGTATTCCTTTTTTTTTCTCGTGCAGCTGGGGCATCAACGATCCTTTTCTGTTGTTTCACAGAATTAGAGAATTTGAGGGATTGTTTTTTCGTCCAGTGCGGCAACAATCATCTTTTCCTTCATTATCCATCCGCAGGCGGAAACTATCCTTGAGTTACAGACTGCTCTCTGAACCCGAAAACTCTGCCTATGACTATGTTTTTTAATCTTCAGTTTCAACGTCAATTTGAAAGAAATCCCAACTGTATTCCTCCGTTTGGACTTCGTATGCAACCTCATGCGCAGTATGCAGGTCTTGATCTAGGAGTTGTGTCTGACTTCTTCAAGTTTCCAGATAAGCCTCCATGGATCTTTTTTCCACACCAGAAATCCGTTTTGACCTTGCTGCTTTTCGCAAAGAGCCCACCAGTTGTCAGGCATGCAAGGCATTGTTTGCCGATCTCTGTACAAAATTCCCATCTTTCAGAAAAATTTTTACCGATGGTTCAAAGTCCGAAGATGGAGTGGCCTGTGCAGCCTGTTGCCCTGGTGCGCCCTCTCAAATTTCATCAACACATATTCCATCAGATACTTCAGTTTACTTTGCTGAACTTGCAGTTTAGGTTCCAGCACTGAAGATAATCTCTCAATCTACACACAAGGACTTTCTGATTTTGTCTGATTCGCTGTCAGCTTTGCAGGCCATAGCTGGCCTTAACCTCCATCATCCTGAACTGCTAAACTTAAAAAAAAAAAAAAAAAAAAAAAAAAAAAAACCTTTTTACCTCGTTGAAAGCGGAAGGTCACAACATTGTTCTTGCTTGGGTTGCCCTGTCATGTTGGCATTCTGGGAAATGAAATGGCTGATCGTTTGGCCAAGAATGCCACAACACAACAAAGAACTGTCTAATGGAAACCAAAAGTTAATGATTATGTCAGAGACATCTGGCAGGAGGACTGGAATATACAGATGGATAACAAACTTTTCCCGTACAAATCTAAAAAGGTTCCTCATATTTACCTCCGGTGGTCGCAAAGAAGAGTCGGTTTTATGCCGGCTGCACACAGGCCATTTGTTTTTAACTCACGCGTACCTTTAGAAGAGTGAAGAAGCTCCGTGGTGCGTTCTATGTGATGCACCACTCACGATGAAACATGTTCTTTTGGAGTGCTGGGACTTGCATGACGCGATACATGAACATTTTACAGCAGACTCCATGAAAACCTTGTTCAGAGATGTTCAGCCTGATGTGATCTTTGAATTTCTGAAAGCGATTATCATTTTTTCATCTGATCTGAGATTTTACAGAAGAAAGATTTTGACCAAAATTTTCAGGTGTGTTTTTAGAGGATGTCTTTTAAAGGGTTGTGTGAATGAATGACTTGTGAGTTGACTTCAACGCGATGACAGCCCTGATATGGCCCTTGCGGTCGGCTGGGCTGTAAGCAACATTACCTTACCTTCTGTTGTTTTCTTAGAATAGGGAAATTCACACACCAGACATTGTGGATGCCTTTCTATTCACTGTATATGAGTGACCTAATATGTACTGCTAACTGTCAAGCACTCTTGATTGTATACACTAAGACATGATAACACATCTATGACTTTTGCTCATTTTCTTTTCAAGACGTTATTGACACTCTAGTTCCTTTTTGATTATTGTCATTTCTTGTTAAGCTGTGACAAGCACAAAAACTGCTCTCCAGTTCGGCAGAGTGTGAGCATTTTAGAATCAATTACTTTAGAGTTTATTTCCGTACCAGTGTATATTCCATCGACCTAACAATGTGAAACAGTTAACGAACAGTGCAGAAATCCCCCCCCCCCTCCCCCCTTTCCCCCTCCTACCTTCAAATCGTGGCGCTGTGTAATTTCTTCTAACGTGTAGTTCCTTCATAATAATAGGGTGAATCTTCTTCGCTTGTGTTACTTATTGTTGGTTTCTAAGCTTTCACATTGCAATATAGGCCTCTGCGATCTGTTGACATTAATTTTACAGCCCTTTTTTGAGAACAATTTTTAAAGATCATTTTTACGAAGGTGTATAAACAGCCCAGGAAAACGAGCTTGATTGCTACCCATGTACGCGCGCCCTTGCTTGTGTACGTGCGTGTGCGTGTGTGTGTGCGTGTGTGTGCGCGCGCGCGCGCGCGTGTGTGTGTGTGTGTGTGTGTGAGAGAGAGAGAGAGAGAGAGAGAGAGAGAGAGAGAGAGAGAGAGAGAGAGAGAGAGCGAGTATGCGCGCGCGCGCGCGCGCGCACGCGCGTGTGTGTGTGTGTGTGTGTGTGTGATATTTTTTTTGTGGGAGTGGTTTTGGAGGTTACACATCTGTTGTTTTTATCGCTGCTGGTTAAAGTTGTCATAAG
>JADBJO010008622.1:70776-75776 GCA_016801955.1 Conus betulinus
GCGCGAGCACAGAGAGAGAGAGAGAGAGGAGAGAGAGAGAGAGAGGAGAGAGAGAGGAGAGAGAGAGAGAGAGAGACGAGGGGGGAGAGAGAACTCATAAATCAGAACTCAGAAAGCATTCATTCGATCAAGGATTCACATTTAAGGCAGAAGTTATTGTTCCAGACTGTTCTTGCTGAGCTAAATCATGCAATGACATTTGAAGACAAGAAAGTGAAACGGAAATGGAAAGAACAACAACAAAAAAACAAACACACACACACACACACACACAGAGGTAGTTTTTTTTAACTTTATTATCATCCCTGTGATATATAACCCTGTAAAAGTAGACCACTCCACTGACACACGTTCTGAAGGAGGAACAGTAATAAACGCACAGCCCGCCCTCTCTTTCCGCTGTCATTTTCCTCAAACGGTTTTATCTCTCCATTGCACGTGCTTGACCCACAATGAGTCTGTCATCTGCCAATCACAATCTGCGTTTCCTCCCGTGTTTGGGACTCTAAAATAACTGTAAACGGGGAAACTGGTTTGCCCGCTTTCTCCTCTCCAACCCACAGTATTCCCACCCCTACCCCTACCCACACCCCCTCCCCAGAGAGAGCCAAAGGTGGGCACAGGAGGTGGTAACGTGGACCGACTGCTCGATCATGTACAGTTGTTTCCCCTCCACTCAATCATGGGAGTAGGTATGGGTATTGTAGTTATGTACGTAGTGCAATGTCTCCTGTGTGTGTATTGGTCATGTGCTCTATTAGAAAATGTGAACGGCTCTCACTTGACGAAGGAAGAAGTACTGAACTAAATGGACACAGACAATGCTAGAAGTGGAATTCGAATTAATTATTGATTGAGAAAAAAATAAGCACACCAAATTGTGTGTATATGACTCAAAACTAGCCACTGTCTGACTTCTTTTAGGACACAAGTAAAGTAGAAAAAACATGCCTTTTTTTTAAGCAGTGTGTGAAAATGATCAGTCACACACACACACACACACACACACACACACACACACACACACACACACACACACACACAGTCACTCACACGCGCACACTCACGCATGCAGCATGCATACACACATGTGCAGCCCCTTGCACATACATACACACACCCTTCACACACACAACACACACACACACACACACACACACACACACACACACACCACACACAACACACACACACTCTCTGCTCTCTCTCTCTCTCTCTCTAACACAGAGAGAGAGATGAGAGAGGAGAGAGAGAGAGAGAGAGAGAGAGAGAGAGAGAGAGAGAGAGAGAGAGAGAGAGTCGTGAAGATCGTACACCTTGAAATTAATTAGGGAAGTGGTTTATGTTACTCTTCTAAAACTGCTTTACTTTTTCAACATCGCTATATGTACAACCATGTGCACAAATCATGTGCACAATCATGTGTACAATCATGTGCACAATCGTGTGTACAATCATGTGCATAATCGTGTGTACAATATCATGTGCACAAATCATGTGCACAATCATTGTACATCATGTGCACAATCATGTGCACAATCATGTGCACAATCATGTGTACAATCATGTGCACAAATCATGTGCACAATCATGTATACAATCATGTGTACAATCATGTGGCACACGTATGTGTACAATCATGTGCACAAATCATGTGCACAATCATGGGGCAATCATGTATACAATCATGTGTTACAATCATGGGCACAATCATGTGTACAATCATGTGTACAATTACCGTCCTCCCACTTTGAGTGTCTAAATTATCGACTCCTAGTCCTGTCATCACCTCATTACACACCCTCCCTTTCTCTCCATCAGCCTCTGTCTGTCTGTCTGTCAGTCTGTCTGTCTGTCAGTCTGTCTGTCAGTCTGTGTCTGTGTCAGTCTGTCTCTTTTCCCTTTCTGGTGTGCGTGTGTGTGGTGTGTGTGTGTGCGTGTGTGCGTGTGTGTGTGTGTGCGTGTCGGTGGTGTGTGTGTGTGCGTGTGTGTGTGTGTGTGTGTGTGTGTGTGTGTGTGTGTGTGTGTGTGTTTCGCGCGCGCAAGAGTCTGCACGTGTGTGTTGTCAATTCCTCTATCTTAGTGCCAGTTTCCCAGGCTGATAAGTGTGATGGCGGCAGCAGCATCAATCAGCCCCATCTCTGGCACAGACATACTCCAATCAAAGAGCGAATCAAAGACAAGGTCCTGGACTTCAATGGGCTTCATCATCGGGCACCATTGCACTGAGATGTTTGCTCAGGCCCATGCGTGCACACACACACACACACACACACACACACACACACACACACACACACACACACCACGCGCACGCAAACGCCGCGCGCGCGCGCGCAAACACGCACGCACGCACACACGCGTCAAATCAAACCAGAAAGTTTGCGGACAGGTTATTACAGTGTTAACATAAGCTCATACAGGCGTATTTTCTGAAGACGACTAGTTAATGTGCGTTATTTAGATCGTCATGCGGGGGGATTACAGCAGTGTGGGAGGGAGACAGAGAAAAGGAGGGGACAGGAGAGACAACAGAGGACAGGAATGGAGAGGACAGGGAGACACAGGGAGGACAGGAATGGAGAGGGGAGACAACAGGAATGGAATGGGGACAGGGAGACAACAGAGGACAGGGATGGAGGAGGACAGGGAGACAACAGAGGACAGGAATGGAGAGGACAGAGAGACAACAGAGGACAGGAATGGAGAGGACAGGGAGACAACAGAGGACAGGAATGGAGAGGGACAGGGAGACAACAGAGGACAGGAATGGAGGACAGGGAGACAACAGAGGACAGGAATGGAGAGGACAGGGAGACAACAGAGGGCAGGATGGAAGGACAGAGAGGAGGACAGAGGGAGGAAACAGAGGGCAGACAACAGAGGACAGGAATGGAGAGGACAGGACAGACAACAGAGGACAGGAATGGAGGGGACAGGGAGACAACAGAGGACAGGAATGGAGAGGACAGGGAGACAACAGAGGACAGGAATGGAGAGGACAGAGAGACAACAGAGGACAGGAATGGAGAGGACAGGGAGACAACAGAGGAGGAATGGAGAGGACAGGGACAACACAGACAATGGAGAGGACAGGAATGGAGAGGACAGGAAGGGGGGACAGACAACAGGGACAGGAATGGAGGGGACAGACAGACAACAGAGGACAGGAATGGAGAGGACAGACAGACAAACAGAGGACAGGAATGGAGAGGACAGACAGACAACAGAGGACAGGAATGGAGAGGGACAGACAGACAACAGAGGACAGGAATGGAGAGGACAGAGAGACAACAGAGGGCAGGAATGGAGAGGACAGGGAGACAACAGAGGACAGGAAACAGAGGACAGGAAGGGCAGGGGAGGACAGGGGAGACAACAGAGGACAGGAATGGAGAGGACAGACAGAGACACACAGAGGGGCAGGAATGGAGAGGACAGGGAGACAACAGAGGACAGGAATGGAGAGGACAGACAGACAGGAATAGAGGACAGGAATGGAGAGGGACAGGGAGACAGACAACAGAGGGCAGGAATGGAGAGGACAGGGGGACAACAGAGGACAGGAATGGAGAGGACAGGGAGACAACAGAGGGCAGGAATGGAGAGGACAGGGAGACAACAGAGGGCAGGAGAGACAGAGAGACAGGGCAGGACAACAGAGGACAGGAATGGAGGACAGGAATGAGAGGGAGACCACAGAGGAAAGGAATGGAGAGGACAGGGAGACAACAGAGGACAGGAATGGAGAGGACAGAGAGACAACAGAGGACAGGAATGGAGAGGACAGGGGAGACAACAGAGGACAGGAATGGAGAGGACAGAGAGACAACAGAGGACAGGAATGGAGAGGACAGGGAGACAACAGAGGACAGGAATGGAGAGGACAGGGAGACAACAGAGGACAGGAATGGAGAGGACAGAGAGACAACAGAGGACAGGAATGGAGAGGACAGGGAGAACAGAGGACAGGAATGGAGAGGACAGGGAGACAACAGAGGACAGGAATGGAGAGGACAGGGAGACAACAGAGAACAGGAATGGAGAGGACAGAGAGGACAACAGAGGGCAGGAATGGAGGAGGACAGGGAGACAACACAGGACAGGAATGGAGAGGACTGACAGACAACCAGAGGACAGGAACGGAGGGGGACAGGGACAAAAACTGGACCTTTGGGAAGTTTGAGAGGAAGGGGGGATGAGTGACAGGGACTACAGAGGGATGGGGGGGGGGGGGGACACCAGGGGCAGGAATGTAGAGGACAGGGAGACAACAGAGGAGGAATGGGAGAGGGTGGGACAGAGGGTGTGATGGAGTACAGTGAGACATGTAGGAAGGAAGGGAGGGGTCAGGGAGATATAACCTCTCCCCCAGTGGAGAGGACAGGGAGACAACAGGACAGAATGGTGGACAGAGAGACATGTAGGACAGGAATGTAGAGGACAGGAGACACCCCCCAGAATGGAGAGGACAGAGAGACAACAGAGGACAGGAATGGAGAGGACAGGGAGACAACAGGACGTAATGGAGAGGACAGGGAGACAACAGAGGACAGGAATGCATGCAGAGAAAACAGGGAGAACAACAGACTCTTCTGCGAGGACACAACAGACACACAATGGAGAGGACAGGGAGACAACATGAGAACAGGAATGGAGAGGACAGGGAGACACCCTCTGCAGGAATGGAGAGGACAGGGAGACAACACCCCACGAAGGACAGAACGGAGGGACCAGAGGTGGAGATGACTGACAGACCCCAAGGACAGGAACGGAAGGGACCAAGAGTGAAAACTGGACCTTTGGGAAGGCCCCAGAAGGGGGATGAGTGACAGGACTAGGGATTTTGTTGGGGGGGGGGGGGGGGGGGGGGGGGGTGGGACTAAGGTGGTCAGTGCTAGGGTTGGATAGGAGAGGAGAATGGGAACGTTTTTTTTTTTTCATATAACGTGTGTGTGTGTGTGTGTGTTGTGTATGTAGGAAGGGAGTAGGGATGCCCC
>JADBJO010008622.1:88276-93629 GCA_016801955.1 Conus betulinus
CTCTCCATTCCTCCATCCTCCATTCTTCCATTCCTCCAGTCCTCCATTCCTCCAGTCCTCCATTCCTCCATTCCTCCAGTCTTCCAGTCCTCCATTCCTCCAGCCCTCCAGTCTTCCATCCTCCTCCTCCATTCTCCATTCCTCCATTCCTCCAGTCCTCCTCCATTCCTCCAGTCCTCCATTTCTCCAGTCCTCCATTCCTCCATTCCTCCAGTCCTCCATTCTCCATCCTCCTTCCTCCATTCCTCCAGTCCTCCATTCCTCCATTCCTCCAGTCCTTCCTCCATTCCTCCAGTCCTCCAGTCTCCATTCCTCCAGTCCTCCAGTCCTCCCAGTCCTCCAGTCCTCCATTCCTCCATTCCTCCTTCCAGTCCTCCAGTCCTCCATTCCTCCATCCTCCATTCCTCCATTTCTCCATTCCTCCAGTCCTCCAGTCCTCCAGTCCTCCATTCCTCCTTTCTCCATTCCTCCAGTCCTCCATTCCTCCATTCCTCCTCCTCCATTCCTCCATTCCTCCAGTCCTCCATTCCTCCATTCCTCCAGTCCCTCCAGTCCTCCAGTCCTCCAGTCCTCCATTCCTCCAGTCCTCCATTTCTCCGGTCCTCCAATCCTCCAGTCCTCAGTCCTCCATTCCTCCAGTCCTCCATTCCTCCACTCCTCCAGTCTTCCATTCCTCCATTCCTCCAGTCCTCCATTCCCTCCATTCCTCCAGTTCCTCCATTTCCTCCAGTCAGTCCTCCATCTCCTCCATTCCTCCCATTCCTCCATTCCTCCAGTCCTCCATTCCTCCAGTCCTCCATTCCTCCATTCCTCCATTCCTCCATTCCTCCATTCCTTCCATTCCTCCATTCCTCCATTCTCCATCCTCCAGTCCTCCATTTTCCCTTCCTCCATCCTCCTCCATTCCTCCATTCCTCCATTCCTCCAGTCCTCCATTCCTCCATTCCTCCAGTCCTCCATTCCTCCATTCCTCCAGTCTGTTTTGATTAGGAATATTTGGGAACGGTTCCACTTTCAAGCAGCTCTTCCAGATATTTGTATATCACACACACACACACACACACACACACACACACACAACACACACACACACACACACACACACACACACACAACACACGCAGAGAGAGAAAGAGAGAGAGAGAGAGAGAGAGAGAGAGAGAGAGAGAGAGCATTTTTGTGTATGTGCGTGCGCGTGCGCGCGCGCGCGCGCGCGCGCGTGTATGGTGTGTGTGTGTGTGTGGGTGTGTGTGTGTGTGTGTGTGGTGTGTGTGTGTGTGTGTGTGTGTCTTTATTCATCTGCTCTTTCTTTGCTACCCCTCGTCATCACCTTCATTTCTCTCTCTGTACTCTATTTCTTGCTTATCAACATCATCATCATCATCATCATCATCATCATCTCATCATCATCATCATCATCATCATCATCTTCTTCTTCTTTTTTCTTCTTCTCTTCTTCTTCTTGAACTAGTGATCACAAAATATAGACTACAGCTGACATCTGCAGTCCTGTTTTTCTTTCTATTTAATACCAATCTGCCACCGTTTTCAAGAACTTACTCTTCGGCAAAATGCTGTTAGGACAGTTCTGTCTGGCTTATCATTATGACATATGGTAAGCATTTCATCGGTCGGAAAGTGCCTTGGAATAACAACTGTAAAAACAAAACATTCTTTATTACTCTCTATTTTGCTGTGCGTTTGGTTCACTACTTAAAATAAAACCCATCGGATTTCGAGATAAACCTAGCCTCATACTCAGTGAATTATCTGAACCTTACAATCCACATCCAGTTACATACAAATTGTGTGTGAACATTCGATACTCCACCGAAGTAGCTGGATTATTTTGTAAGAAAAGCAGTTGATATCTCTTGGAACAGTGCGGTGATAGGTAGGTATCAATCTTTTGATATCTCTCTTGGAACTGTGCAGTGAGAGGTAGGTATCGATTTTCAGCCAGAACCTTATGCGTTTCATGGTAGTTCTGCCGTGCAATGACTATCTCGTGTGTTTCTCCGTATGATATTATTTGTTTGATGCCTTCAGATGGACATTTAAGAATATTTTTGTTTCTGTGATAAACATATTCATTGTTTCAATTTCTTTATATTCTGATCTACAATCCAAGTTCGAATGCACACGCTGAAACGCGAGAGAGAGAGAGAGAGAGAGAGAGAGAGAGAGAGAGAGAGAGAGAGAGAGAGAGAGAGGAGAGAGAGAGAGAGAGAGAGAGAGAGAGAGAGAGGGGGGGGGGGGGGGGGGGGGGGGGGGGGGGGGGAGGGGGGGGGGTGAGGAGGAAAAGCGTCTGCTGCATGAGTCAAAAACCCTTGGCAAGAGGTAAGCAAGACATGTGGAAGTACTTTCACATCATCCCCCCACCCGAATGTCTGTGTAGACTTAAAGAACATTAAATAAATGAATACATAACTCACGTAGCGCAGAAAAGCAGCACACATCAACAACAACGAACAAACATAACCCAAACGAGTTGAAAAAGTCCAAACTCCGTTTCATCAGAGACTCTGAAATACTACATAATAATCACTCATCAAAATCATTAATAGAGATTCACATATCGTTTAAAAATCCTGACTAACTCATTCATCAAGATTATGGAGACAAGCTTTGCTTAATCAACACGAAATCTTTTGGACATTAATACAGGGAGAAATCCCCAATGTGTCAATGTGAAGCCGTCACAATCGTCCGTCAATAGCAGACTGATCTCCGACAATGGGTCTTATAGCCAGAAGGCTGACTTCCAACAATGGGTCCTATAGCCAGAAGGCCGACCTCCGGCGATGGGTCCTATAGCCAGAAGACTGACCTCCGGCGATGGGTCCTATAGCCAGAAGGCTGACCTCCAGCAATGGGCTTATAGCCAGAAGGCTGACCTCCGGCAATGGGGTCCTATAGCCAGAAGGCTGACCTCCGGCAATGGCTCCTATAGCCAGAAGGCTGACCTCCGACAATGGGTCCTATAGCCAGAAGGCTGACCTCCGGCGAGATGGGTCCTATAGCCAGAAGGCTGACCTCAAGGCGATGGGGTCCTATAGTCAGAAGGCTGACCTCCGGCAATGGGGTCTTATAGCCAGAAGGCTGACCTCCGACAATGGGTCCTATAGCCAGAAGCTGACCTCCGGCAATGGGTCCTTCTTCTGCCCGCAACATTCTTGTGTCCCTGAACCTCCTCTGCTCCTTCTTCGCCTCTGCCCTGATCTTCTTCTTCGTCTCTTCTCTTCTTTCTTCTTCTTTCTTCTTCTTCTTCTTCTCCTTCTATTCTTCTCTTTCTTCTTCTTCTTCTTTCTCTTCTCCATTCTTGTCCTTATTTCTCCATCATCGTCGTTGTCGTCGTCTTCTTCAGTATCTTAAATAACAATGGTGACTTTTATCTATCAAAATCTTTTTTCCTTCTTCTTCTTCTTCTTCTCTTCTTCTTCTTCTTCTCTTCTTCTTCTTCTGAACAGGTAATAAGGGACGTTGTATATTACAAAACCCTTCATATCCTCCATCTTGGGCTGCAACCAAGTACTCCGAACATTACAATCCATAATCTGATTTCTTGTCTTCTTCTTTTCCATGTCAAAAGTAAAACCAAAAAACCACAGTGTTGTGTGTGGTGTGTGTGTGTGTGTGTGTGTGTGTGTGGGTGTGGTGTGTGTGTGTTGTGTGTTGTGGTGCGCCGAGACGCGAGCGCGCTGCGCGCGTGCGCGTGCGTGACGTAGTGTGTGTGTGTTGTGTGTGTGTGTGTGTGTGGTGTGTGTGTGTGTGTGGTGTGTGTGTGTGGGTGCGTATGTGTGTGAGTGCGTGAGTGGGTTCGTGCGTTGCGTGTGTGTGTGTGTGTTGTGTGTGTGGGTGTGTTATGTGTGTGTGGGTTGTGTGTTTGTGTGGTGTGTGTGTGTGTGTGGTGTGTGTGTGTGTGTGGTGTGTGTGTGTGTGTGGGTGTGTGTGGTGAGTGTGAGGAGAGCAGAGAGAGAGAGAGAGCCGAGAGAAGGAGAGAGGAAGAGAGAGAGAGTGTGTGTGTGTTTTGTGGTTGTAAGTGATGTAAGATACAGCCATAAGCATTCAAGACTTAGGTTGTGGTACACGTAATCTCATTAGGCACATTGCCAATATGCAAAAACACTTCCCTCCTACTTGAGATTCTACGCTTCAACGATCTGAACAACATACGTGATAGGTGTTTGTTTGGTTGTTAGTTTTGGGGTGTTGTTTTGTTTTGTTGTGTGTGTGGGTTGTGTGGTTGTGTTTGTGTTTGTTTGTGTGTTGTGTGTGTGTGTTGTGGGTTTGGCTAGAAACACTTTCGAGGTACACGTTATTATCTCTGTATTTATCTGTGGCGTGGTCACTGTTTTCGTCGATTTTCTTCGTTTTGTTCCCCGTATGTGTTGTTATAGTAAATACAGGCCAAGTATCCAAGCGAAAACCCAGGGAGCGGAGAGTTACCCTTCTTGTTCTTTATTAACTGTTTTGCTGTTCTCCCCCCCGCCTCTAGCCGATTTCCTTTTCATACCAAGCCGATGAGTGTACCTGGTTTTTCTTTTCCTTACGGTGCGGGAAGTGTGTTTTATGTGACTGCCAGCAAGGGTCGCAAAGGCTGTTAACCAGTTGGGATGAGATTTTAATTGTGTTTGTTATTTCTCCAGTTGTTTTTGTTTTGCTGCTGTAAACGTGTAGGCTGCAGGGTATAAAATAGGAAAACTTGAATATCGTTTTTTTTAAATTTTTTTTTTTTTAGTATAGCTCCTTTTTTCGGTTTTGCTCGGGTTGTCAGTTCTGGTAGGTGATTTTGGTGTCATTGGCAGCATTCGTTTGGAGTTATGGGCGGTGTATCTTTTCCTATGGCGAACGAGAGTACCTACTTGTTCCTTATGGACTGGTTACGGTCACTGCACTCTTTTAAGCTTTTCATTTCTCTTGTGTTGTTTGTGGGTGACGCTGTGACGATGAGAAGGAACGTAAGTGTTAAAGATGGTAAAAAACGCTGTTTGCGACTTCTGGAAAGAATTGCAGCTGGGCTTTTCCTTTTCTTTTTTTTGTCCTCTTTGTTCTATCTGCCATTTCTGCTTTTTCTTGTTCCTTCTTCTTTTCCTCTGCTTTCTTCTTTCTAGATTCTTTTTTTCTTCTTTCGTTTTCTCTTTTGTGGGTTGCTGCTTGCAATGCACGCATTTTAAGGTCCCATGTGGTTTTTTCGGGGAAATCTCGCACTCAGTTTGATTTTCTTTTTTCCCCTTAATACTCAGGTTTCTCCTGGGTTTCCTTGTTAATTCAACGCACTCAGGTTGTATCAGGTAGCCTTATCTGCATTTGACGCACGCAAATCGGTATTCCTGGTATTTTCATGAGTTTA
>JADBJO010008623.1:0-10000 GCA_016801955.1 Conus betulinus
GAGAGAGAGAGAGGGGGGAGGGGGCCACCGAGGAGAGAGAGAGGAGAGAGGAGAGAGAGAGACCAGCCAGAAAAGAAGGGACAGGACGACAGCAGAGAGAGGAGAGAGACACCGACGACAAAACCACAGAGCAGTGAGGACAAGACAGACGACAGACACAGAGACGGAAATACAGAGAGAATGAGGACAGGACAGACAGGCAGACGACAGAGAATAAGAGGAGGAGAGGACAGACAGACAGAAGGCTGGGACAGCCCGATAGACAAGAGAAAATACAGAGGAAGAGGAGAGAGGAGAGAGACCGAGAGGAGGGAAGGAGTGAGTGAGGAGAGGGACGAGGAGATGAGAGAGAGCGAGGAAGAGACAGACAGACAGACAACGCAAGACAGATAGACAGGACAGACAGACAGACCGACCGACAGAGAGGCGGAGGAGAGAGAGAGAGAGAGAGTGGAGACGACGAGAGAGAGAGATGGAGAGAGAGAGAGAGAGAGAATCAGGGCAGGAGGGGAGGGAAGAAAGAACCAAGCGGTGGGGGGGTTGGTGGTTGGGGGATCAAAGTAGTCTGATGACCCAATCACCACAGTCGATGGAGCACAGTCAGCTCAGGAAGACACGGTCTCCAGCACAATCGAGTCTAATAAACCACACTTGCAGTCTATTGACCGGGATTCATAGATCCTAAGCCGACGGATGAGCGGTTGTAACTTACACAATCAACTATGATATGATTACCGAGATAAGATGAAACACACGATAACAAACGACTTGTCAATAGGTGAACTCTGACAGATTTTCCTGTCATGTCCACGGACGTGAAGAGAATTCGCCAAATCCCAAAGCTGGCGGTCACAAATGAAAGCAAAAGAGGCGTGGGTGAAACGCGAAAGATGAACATCAGAAATCCAGTCTTAACTCAGCTTATTTCTTTTTTTTTTTTTTTCTTTTTCTTTTTAAGATCTACTCCTACTTCAATCAGAAGAAAAGACGTCGGTACTGTTGACTTTGAGCTCAGTGTGGAGAGTTGACTTTGACCAGGTGACAGTCACGATTTGGTCCCTTGTGGTCCGCTGAGCTATGAACAGAATGAACTGAATTGATTTAAACACAGTCTCTCAAAGATGACATCATCTTATTTAACCGAAGATGGAAAGGATTTTAAACATAAGAAGCTGAACTATAAAAAGAGAATAATCAAAGTTCTGCTGTGGTTTTCACATCCTTCGTATAGATAGATAGATAGATAGATAGATAGATAGATAGATAGATAGATAGATAGATAGATAGACAGACAGACAGATATATACATAGATACATAGATAGAAGTGCCGAGAGATAAAGTTAAATAGAAATGCTTAGACAACATGTACGATGATAGAAGTTGCTGCCCTTTGCATTTCTTCAATGCAAGAAAAATGACTGGGCACCAGTATTCTTTTGCATCTTAAAAAAAAGGACTTTCATGTGAACACTCCAAAACAACGTTGTAAACCCGCACGCTACCTTCATTTTGCCCATCGCCTATTGGCAAAGATACGTGTGCCTAAAAACTGTTTTCCTTGAAGATGAAAAGAGAACACTAAACAAACACAAGTATAGGCTAAATTATCTAAGCTTCTCATTTATTCGTAATTTCTTTTTTTTTCCTCATAATAAACATGTATATACATTTCGGCCTACGTGTTTTGCCAAATGATGTAAACTCCGTGATGATTGGTAGGAAGAAACATCGGTATTCACCTGCTGGAAGAGTGGTGAACACCAACTGCCACAGGGACTTGCTGAACACGGTCGCTCGTGTTGCCCTGTACGAGCAGACGTTATTAGCGACTGAAGATGTTGTTGCGCATGGTCCCTTGCCTGTTAGACTGACTACACAAGAACTGCTAGACAATCATGGTCATTAGACGAAGAAGTAAGCCAGCTTTTGGTGCCTTGAACTGGTCCTTGAGAAGCATCAGGTAGAGTAGGGTGAGATAGGAAGGGGGACAATGAAATGGGGGTTGCAGAAGGTACAGCACACCTGTTGAGTCTTAAATAGTGCATTTGTTATATAGTGATGACGCTATCTCTCTCTCTCTCTCTCTCTCTCTCTCTGTCTCTCTGTCTGTCTGTCTGGTCTGTCTGTCTGTCTCTCTCTGTTTTTTTTTGTTTGTGTGTGTGTGTGTGTGGTGTGTGTGTGTGTGTGTGTGTGTGTGTGTGTGTGTGTGACCTGGTGATGACGAAGAACTGG
This sequence comes from Conus betulinus, assembly GCA_016801955.1. NCBI lineage: Eukaryota > Metazoa > Mollusca > Gastropoda > Neogastropoda > Conidae > Conus > Conus betulinus. The sequence goes on from JADBJO010008623.1 coordinate 2,234, forward strand.
AATAATGCAACAGTATGGTACTCCTGCTCCGTCGTGTTTTTAAAATACACATTTCTGAGTATTCTTAGGAAACAAAGATGTCTAGCGGACGAAATAATCTGAGAACACAATGGGAGATAATCAAAGGTGGAGGATGGAAAAAGAGACATGTGAGGTTCCATGTTTACATTGTCAGAATCAGCGGACAGTGGGTTACGCAGTGAGGGGAAGGAAGGAAAAAAAAAGAGGAAAGGCAGCAAGGGGACAGGAAAGAAGACAGAAAAAAGGACAAGGATGGGAAAGAGAAAAACGGAAAAGAAGGGGAGAGAAGGAAGGAGAGCGGAGAAGAAGGAAAAGGGGGCGGGAAAGGGGCGGTGGGTCGGTAGTTAGAAAGGAGACGTAGCAGAGAAAGGATCGGCAGAGAGGCGGGGATCAGGGGAGGGAAAGTGGGGCAGAGTAACATATGGCAGATACGTATACAGATGCGACTGGAAAACTTCGAGTGTGGGGAGGTATGATAGAAGGGTGTGCAGAAGGAGATGAGGTGGGGAAGGAGTAATGATATGGAAGAAACTCAGTATAGTTTATCAACAGATAGATGGTCAAACGGATGATGCACTGTTGAGAAGGTTAAGGAATTTGACGTTGATCAAGTTTTGTGTTCGTGATCTACGGGAGGTGATTGGTAAGCAATGTTGGAGTGATAAATTATGTGTTGAGAGAGAGGAGAGAGAGAGGAGGAGCGGAGCGGGCGCGGCGAGAGCGGGGGGGCGAGTTTTCCCGGCGCGAAGACCGCCCCTCGGCCCCCTCTTTGTTGCTTCCTTGGGCGGGCGTTCCTTTTTTTTTGTTTTTGCTTTCTTTCTGGGGTGTGTGTAGTTTTCGCGTGGTTTTTTGTTTTTTATCCTATTCGTAGATGAGACTCCGTAGCTTCTCCTTGTCCCGTCTGTATGAACGCCCTTCCCTCCCACACGCACTGACTCTATCCGCTTCGCCATGTCATTTCGTTTTACTCCTTACATCTCTCCATTGCTTCCTCTTTACCGTCTTCTCCCACTCTCTCTCCCTTTCAGATTTATATCTTCCTCCTTTGTGCCTTGAGTACACACTGCTCCCGGTTGGTTTGTTCGTTTCGTTCTGTCGCTCCTCGTAGTTCCCGCATCGCCTATCTCGTGAGCTTATGCGTGACGTCACCCCGCAAGGCAGGAACACTACGTTGCTTGCGAGTTCTCAGCAGTGTTTCCGGAGTGGTTTTGATGGGACAGAGAGCGGTGGTCGGCGTATCCGTTGCAGCCCTGTACCCTCCATGGCAAGCAAAGCGTGCACGACCTGGCCCTAAGGTCTGATGGGCCGTTGGCCCGGATTTGCCACAAGGCCCCGGTACCGTGCTCTCGCTCTGTCCCCTCGCAACCGCTTACATTGTAGGACCCTGCAACTGCGGGCTGCGGCTATGTTGCCCCCGACTTGAGAACATCACGGCTGACCATGTAACCTGGGACATGTTCCTAGGGCCCCCCCCAAACGTTTTCCCACGGACATGTTGCGCTGCCCCGCAGTGAGGGTAACGACAGCCAACAATGCCAGACAGTCATGGCATGGCAAGTGAAGGTAAACGACCAGACACGATTGCCAGGACAGTAACGGAGACTGGGGGAGCAACGACGTGAGGGTAACGACAGACACAGTGCCAGGCAGTCACGGCGTGGCGGCAGTGGTGGAGGTAACGGCAGACACGATGCCAGTAGACAGGAACCTGCTTCCTGGACCTTCATGGTTCCGCCGGATCCCTCCCTGAAGAATGTGATGTCATCGTTGAATGACATGAGAGAACCGTAAACAGTTTAACCTGGTGACAAAAGATTATGCAAAACAGTATTCAGACAAATAATATATCAATAATGCAGGAAAATAAAGCACTTTTTGAACGTACATGCCACAACATTATTTCTGAATGCATTCATCCTTTCTTTAATCAGTTACTTTTTGACACGATTCTTTTTTTTCTGTCCATCTTCTATGCTCCTCAGTGGCACTGCACCCACGCCGCTCGTTCCCACCTTCCTGTCCACAGCCACAGCCCGGCCCGCTGTAGTCTGGCACCGGCAATCCACAGGGAGCAGTCAGGGTCAAGTCGTCAAGAGCCAACCAACCAGAGGAGACTGCACTGCTGCCGAGTCATTTCGGTGGTATTCAGTGGTGTTTCTTCTGATCCAACATACGCAAGACACCATCTACTAAGCTCCATACTGACCACAATAATTGCATGATTGCGGAGCCGGCGTGAGTAAGGAGGGTGTGTGTGTGTGTGTGTGTGTGTGTGTGTGTGTGTGTGTGTGTGTGTGTGTGTGTGTGTGTGTGTGTGTTTGTGAGAAGAGAGAGAGAGAGAGAGAGAGAGAGAGAGAGAGGTGTGAGTGTGTGTGTGTGTGTGTGTGTGTGTGTGTGTGTGTGTGTGGCGAGCATGCACACATGCGTCCTCACATGCGTGTGTGTGTGTGTGTGTGTGTGTGTGTGTGTGTGTGTGTGTGTGTGTGTGTGTGTGGAACGTGTGTGGTGTGTGTGTGTGTGTGTGTGTGTGTGTGTGTGTGTGTGTGTGTGTGTGTGTGTGTGTGTGTGTGTGTGTGTGTGTGTGTGTGTGTGTGTGTGTCTGTGTGTCTGTGTCAGTGTGTGTGTTTTGAACATACGTGTGTGTGCGTGCATGCGTGAACGCACGAGTGTGTGTGTGTGTGTGTGTGTGTGTGTGTGTGTGTGTGTGTGTGTGTGTGTGTGTGTGTGTGTGTGTGTCTCCTCTCTCTTCTCTCCATCTCTCTCTCTCTCTCTCTCTCTCCTCTCTCTCTCCTCTCTGTCTCTCTGTCTGTCGGTCTGTCCTGTCTCTGTCTGTCTGTCTGTCTGTCTCTCTCTCTCTCTCTCTCTCTCTCTCTCCTCTCTCTCTCTCTCTCTCTCTCTCTCTCTCTCCGCGTGGCTAATATAACCACTTAGTGGGGGGTGGATTTGAGTGTCACTCCCCCTCTCAGCCCTCTGCTCAGGTTCCCTCCATAACTTCAGACCTGGTTAGAAATCACGGGGAACTCAGGGTACCAAATGGCCCTGCCTGATAGAAAAGCAGCCATAGCAACTACAGAGAAGCGCCAAGTCTTTAGAACTTTGAAATTAGTTCGTGTGCGGAAAAGACAAGGGCTGTTGTGGTCATGGGGGATTCATGGGTGAGGGTTGGTGTGAGTGTGTGTGTGTGTGTGTGTGGGGGGGGGATGGAGTTGGAATGGGGAGAGCGGATAGGGTGAGGGGAGTAGTGGTGAAGGATAGTAAGAGTTTTGTGGTTCAAGATTCTTCATCTTCTTTACAAGACAGGAGACTTAATAGTGCAAAACATTTGGGTCACAAGTTGAGGGGCTGGAGCACCTCCTCTCTCTCTCTCCTCTCCTCTCTCTCCTCTCGGGTCTCTCCTCCCTCTCGGGGGGTCTCTCTCTCTCTCTCCTCTTCTCTCTCCTCTCCCTCCTCTCTCTCTCTCTCTCTCTCTCTCTCTCTCTCTCTCTCTTGATGACACAAACTTTGTTTCATATTCAGGTGTCCACAGACAAAACACAAACATGCTTGCCACTGTCTGTCTTTATCTCATTCTGCATCTCCCTAATTGTCAGGTTCTGTGTTACTAGTTAGGATTTGCGTCCTTCCTCCGCTCCTCCTCCTCTCTCTCTCTCTCTCTCTCTCTCTCTCTCTCTCTTGCATCTCTCTCTCTCTCTCTCTTTGTGTCTCTCATTCATCTCTCTGTCTCTCATTGTCTCTCTGTCTCTGTCTGTGCTGTTCTGTCGGTCTGTCTCTCTCTCTCTCGTGTCTGTCTGGGGTCTCCTCTCTCTCTCTCTCTCTCTCTCTCTCTTCTCTCTCTCTCTCTCCTCTCGCTCTCTCTCTCTCTGGGATGGAAGGGAACAAGTGCAGACTAGAAATTCAGGACTCATTTCAACAATGACCTTGCAACGAGTAAAAGAAGAATAGAGACACAAAGGGAGGGGTTGTGGCAGAAAGAAAAGAAAGAAATGTAAAAGATACCAGGAATATCAATACAAAAAGCCCTTGCTAGCAGCACATACACAATCTCTCTCTCTCTCCATCTCTCTCTCTCTCTCTCTCCTCTCTCCTCTCTCCTCTCTCTCCTCCTCCTCTCCTCCTCTCTCTCTCTCTCCTCCACGCACTGAACCAGTTGCGTGTGGCTAGCTGAGTAAGAAGTTCAGTGAAAGACGAACAGGGTTCCCTGGAGTTAGCTCTACAGTGCGGGCACTCCTCTCAATCAGTGCGTTGAAAACGGTTCTAAGCCTTGTCCACTGACAAAACTAACTACATAATATACCAGAATAGTAAGACATCCAGACACATGCAAGTGTTTGAGTATAATATATAGACACTATGACAAAGAAAGCAAAACACACAACAACAACAACAACAACAAACAACAACAACAAGATAAACATAGGCACTCGTGAGTTTTGTTCGTGTATAACAGATCATCATAACCTGTTGTAAGGTATTAGTATTATCATCCTTGTCCACGAAAAGAAGACAGAAAGGAAAAACAAAATAGAACGAATACAAATATATATTTGTTCCTTTTAAGACATAAAGAAAAGGTATAGATACAATTAACACATTCTAAAGGATCGTTACCCTGTATGTGTATAAGGCCCACAAAAAGGGAAAACAGCATTGGCTGTTGCCAACATCTGAGTGTCAACAGTGAACACACGCTTGAAACTGATCTTGTCATGGCGATAACCCTTCAGTCAACTTCGCTATAACTGATATGAAACTCACACCGAAAACATCCGCTCCCGGTGGTTCATCTCTTATGTGAAGAGGTTATTTCGCACAGTGGTAGGGCTGGTCTTAGTGTCGTAATCAGCTGTGCCTTCTCTTCATCAGATTTGACTCTTTTAGTATGCAACGAAGACAACCATGATAGGGGCATACCATAGCTTAGCTCCTCTCCCCACTAGCCATGAGAGGTGATCCCCAAAGCTTAGCAATACCTCCCCTACCTCTTTTCCCTCCACTAGCCATGATAGGAGGTCCCCAAAGCTTAGCAATACCTCCCCTACCTCTCCTCTCCCCACTAGCCATAATAGGAGATCCCCAAAGCTTAGCAATACCTCCCCTACCTCTCCTCTCCCCACTAGCCATGATAGGAGATCCCCAAAGCTTAGCAATACCTCCCACCCTACCTCTCCTCTCTCCTCTCCCCACTTGCCATGATAGGAGATCCCCAAAGCTTAGCAATACCTCCCCTACCTCTCCTCATCCCCACTAGCCCATAATAGGAGATCCCAAAGCTTAGCAATACCTCCCCTACCTCTCTCCTCATTCCACTAGCCACAATAGGAGATCCCCAAAGCTTAGCAATACCTCCCCTACCTCTCCTCATTCCACTAGCCACAATAGGAGATCCCCCAAAGCTTAGCAATACCTCCCCTACCTCTCTCCTCCCCACTAGCCATAATAGGAGATCCCCAAAGCTTAGCAATACCTCCCCTACCTCCTCTCCTCTCCCCACTAGCCATGATAGGAGATCCCCAAAGCTTAGCAATACCTCCCCTACCTCTCCTCTCCCCACTAGCCATGATAGGAGATCCCCAAAGCTTAGCAATACCTCCCCTACCTCTCCACCTTCCACTAGCCACAGCTTATAGGAGATCCCCAAAGCTTAGCAATACCTCCCCTACCTCTCCTCTCCCCACTCCCCTACCACCTGCCATCAGTTTTTTTTTTTCAATTATGAACGTAGATTAGTGAAGGCGTCTCCATCAAATTCATTGACGCGGGTGTTGCCCAACATCAATCTGATAAATTCATCTCTTTCAGAACAAAACAAGTACAATTTCATTGTCGATGTCACATTAGGTGATACGGTGTTTTGTAATGAGAATAACCCATTTGTGTTTGATTTGGAAAACAAAGGAACTTGTTGTCTGCGAAACGTGATAGATTACATTCTTGCTTTGAATATCCTAATCTGCTCTTTCTTTTGTTTCACAACAGACATTGATATCGGTGAAAGAACAGGTGTCCTGTGTCTGGGCAGAACTGATTTTTGATTTTTAATTTCAACTTCAGTCTCCTTGTTGATTGGATTGGTTTCCTGATTATGTGGAAATTCCTCAACAGAAAAACATTTTGTTTCTGACATTTTGTTAGTTTTTGAAATACGTTTATTGCACTTTAAGCTCCATCGCATGTGCTTAGGGTATCACACAATACAATATACAATACAATATTTATTCCTTTTGCCCCTTTTGGGGTAAGGAGGAAGGGTGTTTTAAGCAATAACAGGAAAAGGAAAACAAACAAGCCAAACATAAAACATAATTTGCTAGTCAATGCTGACGTAGACCAACAGTTTACAACACTTGAGATAATCTAATACACTTTGACAATAGAATCATTGTGTTTCGATTAGTAGAATATATCATTTGACAAAATGGAGAGACATATTTTGGGGAGAGAAATCTTTTTTGGCAATCACGTATTACCTTACACAGTAAATGCATGTGAATTATGAGGGATATATTGTCAGAGATTTGGTAAGTTTTATCAACAACAAAAAATTGACTAAACAAAGCAACAAAAACTCGTCACATTTTCCAAAATAAATTGTAGATTTTCGTTGCTACCTACTTTGAAGTCAAAAGCAACTGGTCAATATTCCTTTCAACCTGTCTCGATCAGTAGGTTATTGGTTCCTGTACAAGGGTGTGTGAAATATGGGGCCACAAAGATATTAAAAGTTAAGAAACACTGATGCTTGTTGTTTAAGTCTCTTATGTTTTTAAATTACATTACTTGTAGTAAAGTAATATGCGGAAACTGGGAAAGTAAGCCATACTATGCAGCCACTTTCATATTATTTATTACCAGAAAATAAACAGAGAGCAATTCATATTGCTATTAGTTTAGCATAAAAGAATTGTGTGTGTGTGTGTGTGTGTGTGTGTGTGTGTGTGTGTGTGTGTGTGTGTGTGTGTGTGTGTGTGTGTGTGTATGTGCGCCCTAATACTAAAGAACTGGCAGTTAGGGAGACAGATAATGAGAAAAAGTGAGACGGGTACAAGTATGTGTGTCTTTACCTGTGACACATGAGTATAAAACCGTGTTTGCGTTCATCTAAAGAGAGAGAGAGAGAGAGAGAGAGAGAGAGAGAGAGAGAGAGAGAGAGAGAGAAGAGAGAGAGAGAGAGAGAGAGAGAGAGAGAGTGGGAGAGGGAGAGAGAGAGAGAGAGGGAGAGAGGAAAAGCGAAAATTGAAATGAAATCTTTATTCCATAAGGCCAAGGCCCTCTTTGGAAGAGGGGAACCAAAACAAATACACATAAACATCATTACATACACATGCATAAATATACATTCAAGTTATAGCAATCTGCCGTGCTTTAAACGCTTGATGAATATAAAGTGCTAATTGTCTGACTGTATTACTGTTCGTTGAGGCCAACAGGAGAGATAAACGAAAAGCATTTGGATTATGAAAGAACTTTGAGCAATGAATCTTTCTCTTATGCTATTGTAGAGAGAGAGAGAGAGAGAGAGAGAGAGAGAGAGAGAGAGAGAGAGAGAGAGAATGACAATGACAATGACAATGGCAATTTTATTGAGTAAAACAAAATGTTCATTTCAAGCGGATCAAACACAAAAATCTATTCAATTTTGTAATAGGTCCTACGTTAGGTGATAATGGTTCTCTCTCTCCCCAGAGAGAGAGAGAGAGAGAGAGAGAGAGAGAGAGAGAGACGAGGAGAGAGAGAGAGAGAGAGAGA
>JADBJO010008623.1:12500-17500 GCA_016801955.1 Conus betulinus
CAATGCTGCCGAGTCACGTCGGTGGCGTTTAGTGGTGCCTGTCCTGATTCCGCCAAGCACCCACTGGTGACTATGTCTGTTAAAACACCCACTGGTGACTATGTCTGTTAAAACACCCACTGGTGACTATGTCTGTTAAAACACCCACTGGTGACTATGTCTGTTAAAAAACCCACTGGTGACGATGTCTGTTAAAGCACCCACTGGTGACCATGTCTGTTTTTATCACCCACTGCTGACTATGTCGGTTTAAGCACAAACCGATGACTATTTCTGTTTAAGCACCCACTGGTGACGATGTCTGCTTAAGCACCCACTGGTGACTATCTCTGTTAAAACACTCACTGGTGACTATGTCTGCTTAAGTACCCACTGGTGTGACTATGTCTGCTTAAGCACCCACTGGTGACTATGTCTGTTAAAACACCCACTGGTGACTATGTCTGTTTCAGCACCCACTGGTGACTATGTCTGTTTAAGCACCGACTGGTGACAATGTTTAAGCACTCACCTGTGACTATGTCTGTTTAAGCACCCACTGGTGTCTATGTCTGTTTAAGCACCCACTAGTGACTGTCTGTTTTAGATACCCACTGGTGACCATGTCTGTTTAAGCACCCACTGGTGACTGTCTGTTTAAGCACCCACTGGTGACTGTCTGTTTAGATACCCACCGGTGTCTATGTCTGTTTAAGCACCCACTAGTGACTGTCCGTTTAAGTACCCACTGGTGACCATGTCTGTTTAAGCATCCACTGGTGACTATAATCTGTTTAAGCACCCACTGGTGACTATGTTTGGTCATTTAGTCTACCTGAGAAGAAGTCCCATCCCCCCTTCTTCCACCTCAATCCCCTTTTCTTTTCTTTCCTCCTCACTCTTGTTTTCTCCCAGTGTCTCCTTCTCTACCCCCTTCTACCCCCCCCCCCCCCCCCCCTTTCTTTCTTTCTTCGGGTTGTCTGGAGGGCATCACCATCCATATCCATTCAAGGACAGTAGTTTTGAACCTGTCAGCACCGACAACTTTGAAACAAACTCACTACAGGGCTAGGGATATGGAGTGAAAAAACAACTGAGGGCACCATGAGAGCAATGCATACAGGTAACAGAGTTTGAGACATTTTTGTTCTTAGTAAAACAGAACGAAGATGATTAAAATGATGCTTCATTGTTTCATTCTAGTCCGATGCGAGAACAATACTCTTAGAAGCAGCAATATGAGAACAACACTCATAGAGGCGATATTAGAACCACACTCATAGAAGTGATATTAGAACAACACTCATCGAGAAGCGATATTAGAACCACACTCATAGAAGCGACATGAGAACAACACTCAATAGAAGCAATATGAGAACAACACTCTTAGAAGCGATATTAGAACCACACTCATAGAAGTGATTATTAGAACAACACTCATCGAGAAGCGATATTAGAACCACACTCATAGAAGCGACATGAGAACAACACTCAATAGAAGCGATATGAGAACAACACGCAATAGAAGCGATATAAGAACAACACTCATAGAAACGATATGAGAACAACACTCAATAGAAGCGATATGAGAACAACACTCAATAGAAGCGATATGAGAACAACACTCATAGAAACGATACGAGAACAACACTCAATAGAAGCGATATGAGAACAACAAGCAATAGAAGCGATAGTAGAACAGCACTCAATAGAAACGATATGAGAACAACACTCATAGAAACGATACGAGAACAACACTCAACAGAAGCGATATGAGAACAACACGCAATAGAAGCGATATGAGAACAACACGCAATAGAAGCGATATGAGAACAACACTCAACAGAAGCGCAACAGTGGAGTGGACGAAATTCAGCTGTGGTCCTAGCCTTTCTCATTTAGCCCGCTACTGCATATTCAGCTAAAGGAAAGGAACTGACCGGGTATGACCTGTTGTCCATGGCACTCCTCATTCGGGGGCCGGAATAGCTCAGTTGGTAGACCACCAGACTCGTAATCTTGGTGATCCCGGGGCTGCAAGTTTAAAAAATCTCCAACGGTGTAACACCCCAGATTGCCCATCATCCCAGAATGCCCCCCCTCCCCCCCCCCCCCCCCCCCCCCCCCCCCCCCCCCCACCCGGGGACGTTTCAGTATCCTCATAGTAAGCGTGACGCGTGTCAACAAATGTCAGAACACAGAAATACGTCACACCTGCTTGTTAGTCCAGGTGATATTTAGGGGTACCTTGTTTTGTATTTATATTTACGTTTTTTTTTGTTGTTGATCTAAAATGATTTGGGGGCGCTGAATCAAAATCTGTTGGAGGCCAACTTCGTAAATGTTGGGCATTTCGAGTTATTGCGTAAAATCCAGATGGCCGCCACCAGATTTGTAAACTGCAAATATAGAGGACAAATGACGCCTGATTGTGATTATTTTATACTGAATTTCGGTCTCAATCAACAAAATTATTCAGTTAACCAGAGTGATTCATAGTATCTCTTTTTTTTTTTTTTTTAAACCAGTTTCAATATGCTTTATCCGATTTTTCGCTTTTCCAAAATGGCTGCCATTGGAAGAAAACAGTGCCTTTCTTTATTATAATTGGCGTGCAAAATCAAATCAGTGAAGCCGACAATCTAAAAGGAAAAGAACTGCTAAAAGGGAATAGCAAGCCTTCTGTCCTTCCAAAATTGTAGCATCAAACAATGCGGATGCGTAGAATATCAAATACATACATGAACAAAATCGATCCGTGTCCAACAGGATCTGGCCTCAAAACGTATAGTTATAACAGTTGTAGTGAACTATTTCTTACAAGTACTGTCTTATCAGAGAGAGTGAATGAACAGCGGAGACTTTAGAATCTACAATATCAATGATCAGTCATATTTTCGCTTACACACATTATTACAGACGCGCACGCATCCACTTACAGAGAATATACTCAGACGCATACACGCACGCACTACACTCGAGCACGCACACACACACACACACACACACACACACACACACACACACACACACACACACACACACACACACACACACTCACTCACTCACTCACTCACTCACTCACTCACTCACTCTCTCTCTCTCTCTCTATAGATAGATAGAGAAGAGAGAGAGTGAGAGAGCCAGACAGACAGACAGATAGACAGAGACCGGGAGAGAGAGAGAGAGAGAGAGAGAGAGAGAGAGAGAGACAGAGAGAGAGAGACAGAGAGAGAGACAGAGAGAGAGAGGGTGGGGTGGGGAGATGGGAGAGAAAGAAAGACAGAGTGAGAGACTTACACTAAGTTGGGGGAGGGGGGGGGGACATTCTGGGATGACAGTGATTGTCAACCATGACAGGGACAGGTGGGGGGGGGGGGGGGGGGCATTCTGGAATGCCTCCCCAGGGGGACGCATAAGTATACCCAAGACGTCCCCCGGGGGGCATTCTGGATGAAAGGCAATCTGAGGTGTTACACCGGGCCTCGGAATTCACATTGGTTCTGACTCCATTTCCCAAACCGTCCTTCGAATGAGACTATAAACCGAGGTCCCTTGTGTGAACGCAAATATAACATCTTGCACACATGATCCCATTATCAACTTTCGGATGAGAAGGCCAGTTTGGCCGTTAGTATGGACATGTTACACATAGCATGCACCCTGCGTGAGAAATGGAAAGAATGAAGGAAGAAAGGAAATGGGGGTGAACGATATTGACTGGATGACACGGGAAACAACTGAATGAAGCGCCAGCTGGCAGCTCTTCAGTCGGCACTACCCAGGTAGGCAGCCTGTTATGTAAACGAGAATCGAATGCGGATTGTAAAACGCTCAGAGCTTGGTCTCTAGCCGAGGATAGGCGCTATATGAGTAATAATGATAATGATGATAATAATAGTAATAATGATAATAATGATAATGATGATCATGGTATTAATAACAAGACTAATGATAATGATAATAGTAACATTATTAATCATGATAACAATGACTAAAATGAGAACGATGATGATGATAAAAAAAAAATGATAGAAATAAAAGTGATTAAAATTGATAAAATAATAGTTCTGATGATGATGATGATGATGATGATGATGATGATGATGATGATGATGATGATGATGATGATGATGATAATGATGCTGCTGCTGCTGCTGCTGCTGATGATGATGATGATATGATAATAATAATAATAATAATAATAATAATAATAATAATAATAATGATATCTTGGCGTGGATTGACCCCAAGAGAACTGGAGTGGTCCACTTCTTCCAGATCTGCCAAATCTTCCATGTGATGCTGATTGCTGATTCTTCCCCAGCACATTTAACCTTGATGTGGTTGTCCTCTTAGTTTGATTTCCATTCCATGTGTATCTGATAGTTTCTCCAGTCTAGTGGTGAGTTCCGCAACTTCTGTGTTGCCGCCTCTCCAGTGCTGAATGCCAGCACCCGTGTCTGTTCAGCTGCCGTGATGTCAAACCCAAACACAGTTTTTAAAGTAAAAGGGTTAATATGCTTTGAACAAGACACACTGAGGTTTGGATTGTGAGAAAAAAACATTGTCACTGAACATGTTGGATACGCGATCGGTTTTGTTGAGTTTGCAGTTACTAAAATGCGATCAAAAGGCTATGGGAAACATTCTGTGATTATTTCCTCAGAGCATGAGCATAATACAGTCGACATTACTAATATTTATCAAACACCTCCTTTCAGAGAAATTTTCGGTTACTGTAAATTGATAGACCAAACAGAGTAATGAATTTACACACACACACACACACACACACACACACACACACACCCCCGAAACTGAAGTCCCCCATTTCCACATGTGGCCATGGAGAAAACCTGTCAACGAGCCTCCTAGATAAAATCAGCCAGACAGATCCATCAGTCTGCTGAACCTGCCAGAGGCTCCGCTGATGACGTCGGACTGCTTACCTCCGATTGCTCCTTGTGCTCTTCTGTGCAATAATGGGTTGCCCTGTGTGCAGATGGCTGTGATCTCTT
>JADBJO010008623.1:27500-32500 GCA_016801955.1 Conus betulinus
AGAAGAAGCGAAAGGAGAAGAAGACAAAAACCTCATGGAACCATGGGAAATAGACCAGTGTACATGGTACTCAGCATTACATTCTAACGCCACGCTTGGGGGGGAAGAAAGCCTTGACGTATCTGGTTAGGACTACATGTGGCAGGGGGGGGGGGGGGGGGGTTAGAGAAAAGGAGCGCAATACTGGGAGAGGGGAGAGATTGTTCTGAAAGGGTTAGGATGGCGGGGTGGCGTTTGAAACAAAGAAGGCGGGATGAGGGAAATCTGTCTTCAATACTGTTCACCGTGACCGCAGCGAGGTATGAAGTAACTTCATTTTGCACGTGAGGCCTTGTCGTTTCGGTGAGCTGTGTGATCCGACACGGTCAGCTATACTGCAAAATTGTGTCAAGTGTGTCATGCTGCACTGATTGTTCTCCGTGTCCCGTGTCCGAGTTGCCGAAACCGTGAACAGTCGTTTATTGATCATGTGCTGTATAAAAACGTGTTTTCTTGATTACATTTTAATGGATACCTCCTCTGTGGTACACGACAACAAATTAAAACCCACCTTAGACATTCTACAAAAGAGGTTTTCCTGTCCTGAAAATGAACTTCTTGCCTGGAGAAATTCATTGTTCTACCGATACTCATGTATCACTAACGAATCAATTGTTATCGAAAAGAACGATTATGACTTTCAGGAAAATCCGCTTTCTCTCCCCTGTGGATCAGTGACCCCCATACCCTCCTGTCTGGTTAAGTCAGTCATTCGTGTGTTTGATGGCACATCGAAACGTATTACACTGACTTTTTATTTCACTCGGCAAGGAACAGGGACTTTACTGTGCCAAGGTGCAGACTGTGAAACATGGGACAACGATGAATGTGAAATCCTGAAAGAGACAATTCCCAATTACTGTAAAAGTGACGACATACGCACTAAAAACAACATTGACCTCTCTTCCTTTAACTTTTCTGACAGGGAATGACAACATTCTTTTTTTCACCCCCGTGTGTGTGACCAGAGCGTAGTGTCTTCATCCTGTCCACTTATTCCCAACCAACTCTAGAGGATGATGTGAGTGACGGCAGTGTTGTGCAAGATCTTGTTGGTGACATCTCTGAAACATCTCCGTTGGCTGTGGTGGATAATCTGACTGAAGTTTCCTTTGAAACTCAACGAGATGACCATGTCTTTGCAAAACAAACTCTAGCGAATGAAAATGGAAACCCTGTTTCCGAGGACAATGTGTGCAAAACCCCGCCACAGACAGACGTTAAATCAACACCCAAATTATCTCGAACTAAACGTTATCGTAGACGGACATTATGTCCTACTAAACACTTGCAAAATGTGTCGTCTGAAAAACTTACAAACATCGAAAACGCTCTAGAGTTCCTGATAAATAATCAGACTGATCGTGATGCGACTTGGTATCTAAATTAGAAGACTCAAAATTTTCTTTGAAAAAGGATTTAAAACTCCATATTGATAAAAAGGTGGAATCTTTACACTCCAATCTTGACGAATTAAAAACTATTATTTCCAAACTCGATGCCACAGTTGCAAATTTGATCAAAGAAAACCATTCCTTAAAAACCCATGTTGGTACACTTCAGTCAGAAGTACGACTGATTAAGAAAAAGTCATTGTATTCAGTAAGTACATCTACCCAGACTATTGATGAAAATCAAAATGACGAGTTTTGTGGTGGCCCAGTTTCCTGTCCGCCTTCCTCACGTGCAGAGAAGTGAATGGTAGCGTGTCCAACAGTCCCAACAACTCCAAACGAGACCATTGGTGAAATTCGTCAGGACAGTACGCTCCAGCCTGTGCCGGTTGTTCTACATGGTTTTGATAGCAAGGATGTGCCTGTTCAAAATCGGTTTGACATACTGGCTAATCTCAGCGAAGATCAATCAAATGAAAACATTCAGAGAAAACTCCCACTCCCCCAAAGCTAACAGTATATTCAATACTGATAATTCACCCCAATTCCATGATTCTCATAAACCATTGGTTCATAAGAAAACACCTGAACAAATTCTTGGTGAAATCAAATACCAAATGAAACGTCTTCTCTTTTAGTTGGTGACTCTGTCATTAGGTACATTGATTCGAGGAGACTACAGACAAATAATGACCCTCTTTTTAAAATTTGTGTTCCAGGTCTAAAAATTAGTGATATCATCCAGTGGCTGCGTGGATTAGACAAACAGGAGCAAAATAAAAACTATCATTGTGCATGTTGGTACAAATGACTGTCCAGCCGGTTCAATTCCAACTGACGTTTGGCATAAGCTGATTGATTTGTGTCAGACTCGTTTTCCTTCGGCTTATATAGCCTTAAGTTCTATAGTCTATGTACCTGCTCGTGGCAGGAACCCATTGAATAATGCGATAGCACCATCAAATAGAAATTTATATAATGCCTGTACTAGCATGAAAGTAGACATGATCGACCACCACAGTGCTTTCATTACTGCAAGTGGTGCTCCGCGGCAGGCATTATATAAAGACAGTACTCATCCCAGTATGAGAGGGACTGCTAGTCTGGCAATAAACTTTAAAAAAGTTCTTCCTCAGGACAGACGAACTGGTGTCCATGGCCCTCCTCATAAGGCACGTGTTTTACCCAGATCCACAGGAAGAACTTTGCAGGTTAGCACTGAAGCTGATGGGTTCCCATCCCCAGACCTCCCAACTGTCTGGTGTTCCTCCCTTATCATCCTCATCCCACTTTCCTTTGTTGCCCACCCGGAATGATAACCAGACTGTGGTTGACAGGGCGCTAGCATCACAAGGCCAAACCCATCGGCCTTCACCCCCCCACATCAGCTGGAGAATGATGGTAGGTGTGAGGTTACTTATCCCCCACAAAACAGCCAGTCAGGTGGTCCACACCCCACATTGAACCCATCATCATTCCCCAATGCCTCTTATCCCCCTCCCATCTCTGGACAAATGATTCCTTATTTCCCATATCCCAGATATCTAGACCCGTACCCTTACCATACCCCTGATCACCGTGGAAGACAAATTTTCCAGAGACAGTTTCCGGTGTCGGATCCTGTCAGTGTCATAAATACGATGCCGGGCTCCATGTACAGTTTTCCAAGTTGCCCGCCACTAACAATCCTGTAAACCAGTGTGCCCAGCAACTAATGTCTTTGGCATCACAGCTGGCGTACCAACCTGGACATCAGTGATCTTCACCAGCTCTGCGACCATCACCTCCACAATGTATGGTCTTTCCATACATATGCTGGTGATACGAGACGCACAAGGACTGCAGTGGTTTGTGTGCATGAACATTTAAACATTTCTACTAAAAAAAAAAAAAAAAAAAAAAAAAAAAAATCCTCTTGGTTATGTACCCAAAAGTGTGCTGACAGACTTTGTTTATGCTTATTTTCTTCTTCTTAGATGTGAGGTTACCATATTTAAAGATTACTCCTTTCTTGTGTATGACAGGCGTTCTCGGAAAACTCGGATAGGGACAGTTCGCATACTCGTGTGAAATATATATTTGTATTTTTTTTTTTTTTTCGTGCCGAGAGTGCCCCGGAGTGAATGTTCAGTTTGCTTCTCTTACTTTCAGTCTTGTGTTCAACTCAGCTGGATAGAATTGGTATTTCTCACTTTGTTTCCGGTTGTTTTCCGCTTTCATCTTGCATATCATTTGTATTGAGTGTCACATTTCTTTGTATGTGTTAATTTCCTCTTAATTATCATCTGTAATTGTATGTTTTTGTCATGGACAATAAACGGTAGCACATCAAAGTGGCTCCGTAACGCTGGGTTTCAAAATAGGTTATCTCAATGTATGTCACTTAATGAACAAATTATCAGATGTGCCTTCCATTCTATCGAATTCAAATGACTGTTTTCATGTCTTTGGTTTTTCTGAATCACGATTATCTAGTACGATTTCTGACAATATATTATCGATCCCAGGATACAGCCTTCTTAGACGAGATGCCACAGGAAAACTAGAAACGGGTATGGTGGCTTATATTCACCAATCTGTCAATTATAGACGGCTAAACTTATTTGATAAATACAAAATTGAATGCTTATGGCTAGAGATTCACTTGAAAGGTACAAAGTCAATCCTGGTAGGTTTCTTATACAAAAACCCAGAAGAAAGAGTCGAGTGGTTCGATCGTTTTGCATTAATGCTCGAAGATGTATTGAGTCATTCTACGGAAATAATCTTGCTTGGAGATTTTAACATCGATTTATTCAAATCACATAATAAATGGAAACAAACTTATGAATGTGCAATTTAACTCAATTAATAAATTCACCTACACGGATAACATTACAGACAAAAACGTTAATTGACCACATTTATGTTACTAACTCTAACAACGTAGTAGAAACTGAAACTGCTGTACCTGTCTATGGTCTTAGTGATCATTTTCCCAGTGTGTTTAACATGGTCAAAGAAAGGAGTTAAAATACCCAGATGCACTCATAAGTGTATATCGTTTCGCAGCTATAAAAACTTCCACACTGAAGAATTTCTGGCTGATTTATGTATGGCTGATTTTTTTCCTGTGTTTTTCAGTACAATCATCCTGATGATGCACTTGCTGCTTGGTACAAGATTTTTGTTCCTATTTTCAATAAGCATGTTTTGCTTCGGACTAAACGTGTTAAATTAACTGAAAAAACCCGTGGTTAACAAAAGAAATAGATGCTGAAATTAGAATTCGTGACAATTTATTACAAACAACAGGGAAAGACAAGAAATTTAGGCAACAACGAAACAAAGTCACTGAGATGAAAAGAGCCGCACGGAAGAGGTATTTTAGTGATTTAATTTCATCCAAAAAAGATTCAAAATCTATTTGGAAAGCTATAAATCAGTTGTCCGGGAAAACAGCACCGCCATCTGCTTCTTATATGTCCAATTTATCTGTTGAATATCTGAATAGACATTTTACTACCGTGGCAGAGAGAACAATTAAGATAAACAACACACAGGCTATAATTTAAATCCACTGAAATG
>JADBJO010008623.1:42500-50000 GCA_016801955.1 Conus betulinus
ATAGTTCTCCCCACCCCCCCACCCCCCCCCACCCCCACCCCCCCATCCAGTCCAGCGCTGCACTCGGTCATGCTGAAATAACAAGATCTTTGAGTCGTTGGAGAAACTATCAGGAATGGTTACTCTTGACGGTAAGAGTATTATCTATTTATCTACTAATCTACTTTTTTTCGCAACCATACTAAAGCACACACACACACACACACACACACACACACACACACACACACACACACACACACACACACATGTACCTATTTATCAATCTAATTCTCTCTCTCTCTTTCTCCTCTTTGTCAATCTCTCTCTCTCTCTCTCTCTCTCCTCTCTCTCTCTCTCTCTCTCTCTCTGTATAGCCAGCACATTGTTTTTTAAAACCTCATTTCATCACATCCGAAGCCATCAAACACACAGGCGTATGAAACCGACGTCGTCTTTCATCTACCGTCTTATCTATATAACATTCAGTATGCCTTACGAGGTGAGGCCAGGGTGCTGTCGTTCTAACTATGTGAAACAGTGACGCCTGAAGTGAAAAGAGGGATGCATGTACATCGTATGTGAATTAATACCATGGTGTGTAAGTCCCATTGCCTTCACACATCTCATCCTCAGCAGTCTTTATATAAAGCAACTGTTACCCGCTATACACAGAAGCAACAGCAGTTCTTTTTGTTGTTGTTTATTTATTGTTTGTTTGTTTGTTTGTCTGTTTTGAGAGAGAGAGAGAGAGAGGAGAGAGAGAGAGAGAGAGAAAGAGAGAGAGAGAGAGAGAGAGAGAGAGAGAGAGAGAGAGAGAGGTTTTTTGACAGATAGAAGCATGAGCATCACGTGTAAAATATCTTCATAACATGAAAAGCTCTATCATCAATTTCTGTCTATCTACTACCCAAATCAGTGCTAATGTTGAATTAACAAATAAGATATTGACGCGCCAAAACCACGCTAACTGGATTTTTTCCGCCACTAGGAGTTTGGGACTTATGAGGGATGGGGGTAAAGGCATAGAGATAAACCACTCCAGAAAGAGAGAGAAAACATGTGCAGTCAACCTGTCCACATTTGTATGCATCACTTTTATCAGATTTTTAAAGAGGCATTGCTTTCTCTGCCACAATCTTTAAAGCCACTGGGAAAAAACACAAATGATGATGATGATGATGATGATGATGATGATGATGATTATGATGATGATGATGATGATGATGGTGATGCTGATGATGACGATGACGATGATGATGATGATGATGAAGATGAAGAGGAGGAGGATGAGGAGGAGGAGAGGAGGAGGAGGAGGACGACGACGACGACCACGACGACGACGACGACGACGACGGTGACGACGACGACAAAAGCGACAACAACGACGACGTCAACGACGATGATGATGACGTGATGATGATGAGTGATGATGAGATGATGAGAGGAGGAGAGGAGGAGGAGGGAGGAGGAAGAGGAGAAAGGAGGAGGAGGAGGAGAGTCATCAAAATTTTTTTGTCTTTTTTCATTCCTATGCAGTGAAATGCATTTGCCGCACTATGATTTGCCTCATGTATGTTTCGGTTCAGATGGTGTCTTTGATTTGAGGTTGCACAGAAATCTCACATATTTCATTCAATGCCTCGCTGCTTTTCCCTTCTGACTCATTGAAGAGACGAGAGATAGAGATGAGAGAGAGAGAGAGAGAGAGAGAGAGAGAGAGGAGAGAGAGGAGAGAGAGAGAGAACACACCAAACACAATCTCTCTGTATGCTCTCCTTCCCTCTCTCTCTGTCTCTCTGTCTCTCTCTCTCTCTCTCATCTCTCCTCTCTCTCTCTCTCTCTCTCTCTCTTAACGAAAGCCAGCATTCTTCCGCTCTTTCCTGCTTATGTCTTCTGTCGTTTGTCTGTCTGTCTGTCCGTCGTCTTCTCTCTCTCTCTCTCTTCTCTCCTCTCTCTCTCTCTTTCTCTTCTCTCCTCTGCTCTCCGTCTTCTCTCCTCTCACGCTCTCTCTCGTTCATTCGTTTCTCTCTCTCTCCGCTCTCTCTTTCCTCTCCTTAACGAAAAAGCCAAGCATTCCCTCAGCTCTTTCATGCTTATGTCTGTCTGTCTGTCTGTCTGTCTGTCTGTCTGTCTGTCTGTCAGCTCTCTCTCTCTCTCTCTCTCTCTCTCTCTCTCTCTCTCTCTCCCCTCTCTTAACGAAAGCCAAGTATTCTTCAGCTCTTTCCTGCTTATGTCTGTCTGTCTGTTTGTATGTCTGTCTGTCAGTCTGTCTGTCTGTCTGTCTGTCTGTCTGTCTCTCTCTCTCTCTCTCTCTCTCTCTCTCTCTCTCTCTCTCTCTCTCTTAACGAAAGCCAAGCATAGTCTTCAGCTCTTTCCTGCTTATGTCCTGTCTGTCTGTTTGTCTGTCTGTATGTCCGTCTCTCTCTCTCTCTCCCTTCTCTCTCTCTCTCTTCTCTGTCTCCTTCTCTCTCTCTTCTCTCTCTCTCTCTCTCTCTCTCTCTCTCTCTCTCTCTCTTTCTCTCCTTAACGAAAGCCAAGCATTCATCAGTTCTTTCCTGCTTATGTCTGTCTGTCTGTCTGGTCTGTCTGTATCTGTCTCCTCTCTCTCTCTTCTCCTCTCTCTCTCTCTCTCTCTCTCTCTCTCTCTCTCTCTCTCAGAGAAGGGCAGGGGTTTGTGATAGTGGTCTGAGTGATATTACCAGACAGACAGACAGAGTGAGAAGTACAGATGGCAGACAGATCAATGACCCCCCTCTTTGCCACACTAATCCGTCTCGTTAACAATCTGACAGCTGCGTACTGATTGAAAATGGGATGCGGGAGGTGGCATAGAAGTACTTTAATGCGAAACAAGATCCAAAGCATATAAACGTACTCCCAGTTTATCTTGAATACGCGTGAGATGTTCCATGAACAGAAAAAAACGTTGTTTTGTGCCGTTATAGCCATCAGTAACGGCTGTTCTGGTAAACATCGGCCATCATCTGTGACCCATAATGAACATACCTACAAATTTTCAGAAAGATCGGCCAAGTTCTGAGATATTCCATAAAAAAAAGAAAAAACCGTTATGGGCCGGTTATAGCCGTTAGTGACGACTATAACGGTAAACTAACACATCGGGCATCATCCGTGATCCATAATGAACATACCCTATAATTTTTTCAGACAGATCGGCAAGTACTTTCTGAGATATTCCATAAAGAAGAAAAACCGTTATGGGCCGTTATATCTGTTAGTAACAGATATAACGGTACAATAACACATCAGACACCATCTGTGGGCCATAATGAAGATACCTACAAAGTTTCAGAAAGATCGGTGCAGTAGTTTTTGTCTGGAGCCAGTGGAAACACTTTTGACCCCCGAGGGAAGGACAGACGGACGGACCTCCATTCCCTACTCGTGCGTCCCCCAGTCCGCCACCACCTCTTCACCTATCCCATTATGGCAACCTCATGCCACACATCATCTTCAACAGAATATGGGGAGCCTCTTTTTCTCCCAGACTGCCTTGGGTTCAACAGAATATGGGGAGCCTCTTTTCCTCCAGACTGCCTTAGGTTCAACAGAATATGGGGAGCCTCTTTTCCCTCTAGACTGCCTTAGGTTGAACAGAATGTGGGGAGCCTCTTTTCCTCCCAGAATGCCTTAGATTGAACAGAATATGGGGAGCCTCTTTTCCCTCTAGACTGCCTTAGGTTCAACAGATCATGGGGAGCCTCTTTTCCTTCCAGAATGCCTTAGGTTGAACAGAATATGGGGAGCCTCTTTTTCTCCCAGACTGCCTTAGGTTCAACAGAATATGGGGAGCCTCTTTTTCTCCCAGACTGCCTTAGGTTGAACAGAATATGGGGAGCCTATTTTCCTTCCAGACTGCTTTAGGTTGAACAGAATATGGGGAGCCTCTTTTCCCTCTAGACTGCTTTAGGTTGAACAGAATGTGGGGGAGCCTCTTTTCCTCCCAGAATGCCTTAGGTTCTACCGATTATGGGGAGCCTCTTTTCCTTCCAGACTGCCTTAGGTTCAACAGAATATGAGGAGCCTCTTTTCCTTGCAGATTGCCTTAGGTTCAACAGAATATAGGGAGCCTCTTTTCCTTGCAGACTGCCTTAGGTTCCACAGATTATGGGGGAGCCTCTTTTCCTTGCAGACTGCCTTAGGTTCAACAGAATATAGGGAGCCTCTTTTCCCTCTAGACTGCCTTAGGTTCAACCAGAATATAGGGAGCCTCTTTTCCCTCCAGACTGCCTTAGTCAACGGAATATAGGGAGCCTCTTTTCCTTGCAGACTGTCTTAGGTTCCACAGATTATGGGGAGCCTCTTTTCCTCCCAGACTGCCTAAGGTATCCAGTGAATTGAAGCTTATTGGGGTCTATCTCCTGGTTCCTTGAGGTCTTTGTCTTCTTCTATGTCTCCTTTCTCTTCTTTGTTCACGACTCTTGTTCTTGCTTGGCTCCTTCCTTATCCATCTCTCCCCTCTTTTCCTCCCCTCCCTCCCTCTTCCCCCCCCCCCCCCCCCCCCTCCCTCCTTCTTCTCCTTCTTCCTAAATTTTTGTTTCTTATCTATTTCATTACATTAGTTTCCTGAATTCTTTTTCTTTTTTTTTTTATTGTTGCCTTCGCATCTAATGTATTGCCGTTGTTTGCCAGGTCCACAAGCGTGTGCCGAATATCAAAGAGCACTTCCAGACATTGCTTGCTGTTGATGTATGCCTTCAGTGTCTGTCCTCTTGCCAGTAGATCAGATTATCGGCTGTTTTGTATGCGGTCTAGTCAGTTCCTCTTCCACTTCATTTGGTTTCTGTCGCTCTGATAACCCATCTACAAATCTTCCTCTTGTTATTTGCCAGTGCATGAGGCCGTAAGCATTTCTGTCTATTGGGACGTCTGAAATCTCTCTCTCTCTCTCTCTCTCTCTCTCTCTCTCTCTCTCTCTCTCTCTCTCTGTCTGTCTTTCTTTTTCTCTTTCTTCTCTCTCTCTCTCTCTCTCTTTCTCCTTGCCACTTCCCCCGTCCATCCCTCCATCATTCCGTAATAAAAAAATATACATTTCTTTTCAAAGTTCTATGGGATCATCCACAGTTCCCCTTTCACTGGGTTTTGACAGTTCGATCTCTACTTAATGGAAACGCAAACTGTTGCCTGCACAGGTTAGAACAAACCAGGCTATCGCAGAAGCTTTCTAAGACCTTTTTAACTTCTCCTTCTTTTTCCTTCCTCCTGTCATACATTCAAAGAACTGCATAACAGAACAGAGAGGAGAGAGAGAGAGAGAGAGAGAGAGAGAGAGAGAGGAGAGAGAGAGGGAGAGGGAGGGAGGGAGGAGAGAGAGAGACAGAGAGACACAGAGACGGAGACACAGAAGAAGATAGAGTCAGGAACAGAGAGACAGAGATAAAAAAAGGTCAATAGCACAATCTCCCTAACACGAAATACCACAGTCACACCCAGGTCTGATATTTACAAATCGACCAGTCAGCAGCTTCGTCACCAATTTAAGTGTACAAGACACACGTGCAAGAAACCTAGTGAGAGTTCAGCTGCTGTTTCCCTCGTTGATAACCTATGTCAGCCCCAGTCATTCCCTACTCATGCGTCCCCCAGTCCGCCACCACTCTCCACCTATCCCTGTTTGGCAATCCCATGCCACACGTTATCTTCAACAGATGATGGAGGGCTTCGTTTCCTTCCAGACTGCCTTGGGTTCAACAGATTATGGGGAGCCTCTTTTCCTTCCAGACTGCCTTAGGTTCAACAGAATATGGAGAGCCTCTTTTCCTTCCAGACTGCCTTAGGTTCAACAGATTATGGGGAGCCTCTTTCCTTCCAGACTGCCCTAGGTTCAACAGATTATGGGGAGCCTCTTTTCCTTCCAGACTGCCTTAGGTTCCACAGATCATGGGGAGCCTACTTTCCTTCCAGATGCCTTAGGTTCCACAGATTATGGGGAGCCTCTTTATGACGCCGCAAGCATATCTGTCTATTGGGATGTCTGAATCTCTCTCTCTCTCTCTATCTATCTCTCATTTGCTCTCTCTCTCTCTCTCTCTCTCTCTCTCTCTCTCTCCTCTCTCTCTCTCTCTCTCTCTCTCCTTGCCACTCCCCCCGTCCATCCCTCCATCATTCCGTAATTAGAAATATACATTTTTCTTTGAAATTGTGATGGGATCATCCACGGTTCCCCTTTCACTGGGTTTTGACAGTTCGATCTCTACTTTAATGGCAGCATAAAGTGTTGCCAGGACAGGTAAGAAATAAACCAGGCTATCGCAGAAGCTTTTTCAGACCTTTTTACTTCTCCTTCTTTTTCCTCCCTCCTGTCATACATTCAAAGAACTGCAGGGACATAACGAGGGAGAGAGAGAGAGAGGAGAGAGAGAGAGAGAGAGAGAGAGGTGAAAAAGAAAACAGGAGAGAGAGAGAGAGAGAGAGAGGAGAGAGAGAGAGAGAGAGAGAGAGGTGAAAAGAAACAGGAGAAAGCACGACATGACAAAGACAAGACAGACAGGGAGAAGAGAATAAGGACAAACGTCAGGCAGATGACAGACTGTTCTTCAACGTCCAGAGGACCAGAGAGAAAGGGCAATGGATGCAAGGATATTGATAGGAAGGCAGGAGAAAGGCCTCAACAATGTTGATCTGCATTGATATAATGGACGAAAGGTGGAATGCTGAATGCAAATAGCAAGATGCCCGCCGCCTATTCAGTCTACATTTGTTTGTTTGTTTTCTTTTTCATTTATTTATTCATTGATTCATTTCTTTTCTCATTTTCATGTATATATCGATTCGTTATCTGTATTTCATTCATTCGTTTATTCCTTTAATCATTTATTCATTTATTTATTTCTTGATCTATTTATCTATTTATTATTTATTCATTTATTTAGCAGGCGATCTATTTAGCAATTTATTTACCTGGTTATTTAGCGATTTATTTACCTGTCTATTCATGTTTCTTGATCTTTATTTTTTTTTTATTTTCTTTAATGCTGATCGATGAGAATTAGGATGATTAAGATGATGCTACGGATTTCCATTTCAGTCTGAGACTACATGACAGGGCTGTACTCTACGCTTCCTTTCATTATTATATCCCGGCGTCAATCAGGCCCGAGAGATACATGCACCTGCAGTGTTGGTCAAGAAATTTTGAATAACACTCTCAGAAACGCATCCATTAAGTGGATGAAATTCGACTGTGTAGTTCCAGTCTTCCCAACTGAGTCCGCAGCAAACTCAACTCTGGGTAGGAGCCGGTCAGGGCAGAAAAAACCCACATGACTTCTGATGGGATTCGAACCCAGGACCTCCCAGCCGGCAGTCCGCGACGCTAACCCCCTTTCGCCACGGCGGCTGGTTTCCTGATCTTTATTTATTTATTATTTATCGCTTACGTTTTCTTTAATATATTAATCAGTTTATTTATAATCAGATAACTAATTCATATATTAATCGACTGAGCTGAGTTACAGACCACTACGGTGGTTCATGCGAGACATAATGTCCAGACCA
>JADBJO010008623.1:55000-57500 GCA_016801955.1 Conus betulinus
CCTGACATTAAACCAACCAGTTCACCTTGTTACAGACAAAACCACCTTCTTTCGTTTTTGTGAAAATGGTAGGTATGTCTACAAGAGGGATTTTTTTTTGGGGGGGTGGGGTGGGGTGGGGTGGGGTGGTAGCACAATAACTGGGGAATCAAGTGACAGGAGATGCTGTCTCTGCAGCAGGATGACCTTTTAATGTTCCCTGTCGCTAGCTTTGGCCACAGCAGTGCCGGTGGATGGAAGCGTCTCCTGTATTATCAGCAGATAATGGCAGCTTTCTTTTTTTTTTGTAGAATTACATGCACATATGTTTACATAGTTGTTTTTTTTAGACGCTTTGCGAACAGGAAGTCGTGGGATCTCTATCTCTCTCGCTCGCTCTCTGTCTGTCTCTGTCTCTGTCTCTGTCGTCTGTCTGTCTGTCTGTCTGTCTGTCTGTCTGTCTCTCTCTCTCTCTCTCTCTCTCTCTCTCTCCTCTCTCTCTCTCTCTAGGGTCTCTCTCTCTCTCTCTCTGTGTCTTGGTGTGTGTGTGTGTGTGTGTGTGTGTGTGTGTGTGTGTGTGTGTGTGTGTGTGCGTGTGTGTGTGTGTGTGTGTGTGTGTGTGTGTGTGTGTGTGTGTGTGTGTGTGTGTGTGTGTTTGGTGTGTGTGTGTGTGTGTGTGTGTGTGTGGTGTGTGTGTGTGTGTGTGTGTGTGGAGAGAGAGAGAGAGAGAGAGGAGAGAGAGAGAGAGAGAGAGAGAGAGAGAGAGAGGGATGTCTGGATGCATCTAAAGCAAGTTCAGTAATACATCTTTTCCTAAAATGAAAATAACGCATTCGGCCCCCAGGACAAAAGCCCATTACACGACCACTCAGCCGCTTCTCCACTGCCAAGGCACTTAGCGAGAAGGTTGGTAGTAATTTGGTCTTCCGCTGCTGCTCAACATTTCATCTCCCACGCACCGCCCTAGTGCTTCCAGTACCTCCCTCCACCCCCTTCCCTCACTTCTCCTTTGGAAAGCCCCCCCTCTACCACCACCACCCCTGCACCCCCACCTGCCGACTTGCCGTCACTCTACAACCCTCTCCTTACCACTAAACCTGGCCCCGATACTTACGACCATCTACAATTCATCCATATCGACAGGCGAAGTACCATCAGACTGGAAAGACGACGCTCTCGTGACACCGATTTTCAAGAAAGGAGAGCACTATGACCCAGCCAACTATAGACCAGTCTCATTTACAATGTGTGCCCTGTAAGATCTTGGAGCACATTGTAGTCAGCACTCTCATGGACCACCTCGAGCAGAATGAC
The DNA here is from genome assembly GCA_016801955.1 of Conus betulinus. Classification (NCBI taxonomy): domain Eukaryota; kingdom Metazoa; phylum Mollusca; class Gastropoda; order Neogastropoda; family Conidae; genus Conus; species Conus betulinus. The sequence goes on from JADBJO010008623.1 coordinate 56,294, forward strand.
ATATTATCTCCACAACAGCACGGCTTTCGCAAGAAAAGATCCTGCGAGACACAACTGCTGGACGCTGACCGAGGAAACTGTCCGACAACACCGAGAGAGGGAAGCAGACAGACATTATAGTGCTAGACTTTGCGAAGGCTTTCGACAAGGTGAACCACAGCCTTCTGACCCATAAACTTCACCATTATGGAGTGTCGCAGACAGGCAAAGTCAATAGATGGATAAAAAAACAAAAACTTCCTCTCCGGCCGACGTCATGCGGTGGTAGTCGATGGCAGCACATCAGAGTTCTGCATCGTACGTTCAGGAGTTCCACAGGGCTCGGTCCTCGGACCGTCGTTGTTCTTAGTATACATAACGACCTCCCACAGCAACTCACTGCGCGGACCAGACTCTTCGCCGACGACACCGCCGTGTACAGGGTCAGGACACATCAGACCACGATACCAACCGACTGCAAGAAAAACTGCATCGGCTAGAGCTTTGGGAGAGAAGCTGGGAGATGTCATTCCATCCAGGCAAGTGTAACACCCTCCCAGTGACCCATAAGAGACAGCCCTTCACCAGCACGTACCAACTGCACGGACAGACACTCCAGACAGTGACGTCGGCCAAATACCTCGGGGTGACCATTCAAAACAATCTGTCATGGGACAAGCACATTGACATCATTTGTGCCAAAGCCAATAAGACCCTAGACTTCTTGCGGCGCAACTTGAGGATCAGCGCCACCAGCCTGAAAGAGACAGCATACATACAAAACTATGTCCGCCCCATTTAAGAGTACGCCTGCACAGTTTGGGACCCCTCCTCTGACACACACACGTAAGAAAGCTGAAAGCGGTTCAGCGACGAGCTTTGTGGTTAATAGATACCACAACAGATCGAGTGTCACCGCCATGTTGATCGATTCCAGTGGCCTTCACTTCAGCAGCGTCGAAGATCCAGCAGACTGGCCATGTTGTACACAATACCGAATGACCAAGTCCACTTCGACAAAACTAAGATTCAACCTGCCCCTGTCAGACAGCGTAGGAGAAACCAATATCAACTCCGCCAGCTGCGCCCTCCGGAGGGAGAGCTCACTCACGCCGGTTCCGCGACTAAGCAATTATTGTCGTCAGTAGGGGGCTTAGTAAGTGGCGTCCTGCGTATGTTAGATCAGAACAGCGCCACTGAACACCACCAAAGTGACTCGGCAGCAGTG
>JADBJO010008623.1:62500-65000 GCA_016801955.1 Conus betulinus
GAATCACCTCCTCACAACCAGCCTCAGAAGCTTGCTAAACACCAAATGAAAAGCTAAAATGATGATGATGATGATGATGATGATGGTGATGATTATGATGATCTTTCTCCTCCTCCTCCTCCTCCTTATTATTATTATCATTATTATTATTATTATTTGTTGTTTATCATTTTTGTTGTTGTCGCTGTCGTTGTTGCTGCTGTTTCTGTTGTTTCTTATCATTTGAAAGCAAGAAATTCTGTGGGCCAGAATGCACTGCTCTGGTCGTGACTTCATTATCATTCTATCGGGTTTTGCTCCTGGCAAATTCCTGATAAAGTCGTTGGAGTCAACAAGCTCATTCCGATCATTGTTGAATGGATGTGGTGGCGCCCTTCAGAGGGTGGGGAAGAAGGAGAACAAGGTGGAAAAGGGGGAAAGATGGAGGTGTGGGGGGGGGGGGGGGAGACAGGAGAAAGCTTGAAGGACAGTGTGTGTTTATGTGGGGATGTGGATGTGGGGGTGGGGGGGGGGGGGTAGGACAGAGTGTTGGGTATGAAGAGGTTGAAGTGTCGACTCACGCTTGCTTTGCGACTAAACCGTTATTGTCGTTACTAAAAGGCTTCCTATGTGCGTATGTCAGATCAGGGGAGGCGATGTGTCAGGTTGATTGTCACGTGACAGCATGATATTGAGTTATTTGCAAAGCAAGGCCACTGCAGGAGGAAATCTCAAATCTTTAAACGTTTGTGTAGTAAATCCGCCAAACAAGATAAGCGATTGCTCGTGCTGCACGTTTTTTTTTTTTTTTTTTTTTTCTTTTTTTTTTTTAACTGGCCTTCTTGCTTTCCACTTACATTTGTTCATGATTCCTACTCACTGTTTAACCCCAGTTAACTTCCTTTTATCTCTGAGCTCTGTTCATTCCTTCTTCTTCTTTGTATTGCCAGTCCTCATATAAGATCTGTCTCTGTCACCCACTGACCCTAAGCCTGATGACAGCTCTATGAGCAGAAAGCTTGCTTGGATTCCTTCCTGTTCCCCCGATCACCATACTCAAACCCTGGTGAGTGCACTCTTCCACCATTTTCTTCTCTATCTTTATTGAGGGTTAAAGAATAAGCTTTACAGCTTTTTTTCATCCTCCCCCTCACTAAAAAGGAAAACCAACATTGAAGAAACCAACAAACAAAATCATTTATCAACACATTATGAAGAATTAATGTATGAAGCAAGCAATTAACACATTCAAAGGATCCTAATGCTATCAAAGCTCGGCAATTGAATAAGCATTAAATCATTCGATAATTTTTCCATCAAATTCCTTTCTATGAGCTCTTTTAAATGTTCCTTTCGAATGACATGATTTTAAAGAAGATGGTAAATTATTCCATATCGTATGTAAAACTTGATTTCTTGAGATTGTTGCGGGGTCTGGGAAAAGAAAGCTTGTGTGAGTGTCTGTTTTTTAATTGATAACAAAGTTTTGGATGGTTTTCTTTGGAGCTATTCTATTCACTACATTGTACATACATAAACATTTGTTGAAGAAGAGTCTTTCTTTAAACGGTAGAATATTTAATGTTCTATAATCACTCCCTCTCAAAGTAGTAGATTTCAGATGTATTATCTTTACAGCTCTTTATGTTGACAACTTATTTGTTTCAAATATGTTTCACTAGAATTATCCCATAAGGTGGACGCATAGTTAATAAGAGATAAAAGGTGCGCGTGAAAGAATACTTTCCTGGTTTCAAGATTAAGAAATGTTTTATTTTGGTAAGTTGATAAATCTTTTTTTGGATATATGTTTTCCAAGATCAGTAATGTGATCATACCATGATAAATCATTGTCAATAATAACCCGTAATATTTTATGAGATGTTACCACCTCGATCTTTTGGTCTTTGACATATAATGATGCAAACGGAAAACTCATTTTCTGTCGTTTTTGACGTGCATTTAGTTTTATCTGTATTGAGGGCCATGTGGTTCATTTCTGTCCGTAGAATTAGTCTATTGATATTTCTCTGAATGTTACTTACTAGAATGGTAGGATTAGCACTATTTGACTGCAGTGATGTGTCGTTAGCAAACATTTCGCAGCCGCACTTTATATATAAAGGCAAACCATCTATGTAGATAGAAAATAAGAGGTGTCCTGCAACAGATCTTTGAGGTACACCAAATTCCAAAGGAAGTAATTCAGACCTGTTAGAACTAATTCCAACAAGTTGTTGGCGATCAGTAAGAAAAGATATGATAAACCTATAGCCTTACTTGATAGTTTGTAATGTGTAAGGTTTTTTTTTAAGATGTGAATGGCCAATAACATCTAAAGCTTTAGCAAAATCAACAAAAAGAATTCCAGTAAATTCATTCTTGTTTGTATTAGATAGACATTTATCTATAAGCTGTATGAGAGATGAATGGTAAGAGTAATTTTGTCGAAAACCTAATGATGGTCATGAATTAGATCATAATACTTCAGATAAGAATATAAATGCATTTGAACATGTCT
>JADBJO010008623.1:67500-70000 GCA_016801955.1 Conus betulinus
TCTCTCTCTCTCTCTCTCTCTCTCTCTCTCTCTCTCTCCTCTCTCTCTCTCTTCTTGTGTGTGTGTGTGTGTATGTGTGTATGTGTGTTAGAGTGCGCGCGCGCGCGCGCGCGTGTGTGTGTATGTGTGTATGTGTGTGCGTGTGTGCGTGTGTGTGTGTGAGCGTGCGCGCGCGCGCACGAGCGTGGACACTTTTTTATGTCAGTGAAGGATTATTATAAAAACGAAATACGGTTTAGAACTGGATCTGTCTACGTGTTTATCTGTCTGGCTGTTTGTCTATCTATATACCTACCTATCTACCTACCTACCTACCAGTCTATCTATCCATTCTATTCTATCTCTTTATTTATAGAGCAGTCTCTTGGTAATAGTCATCTAATTACCCAGTTTCAAGAAACGAAACCATCAGATTGATCGCGACACGTATTTAGTTTTGATTGCTCAGTTGTGTTCCATGATCTATTCTGCGTGCTTCTTCTTGTTACCATTTCATAGCTTAACTGCATTCAACTGTATCTCCAAAGATGTACATTTGAAGTTTAATGAGTAAGTGAAAATTGACAACAAACACTTTACATACAGGAAGGAAAAAGCAAATATCAAAGGAAAATGAGAGAGAGAGAGAGAGAGAGAGAGAGAGAGAGAGAGAGAGAGAGAGAGAGAGAGAGATGCCCGTCCCTGCTCTCTCTGCTCATGGCACTGATTACACCTATCTTTTGATCAACAGCTGAAATGGATAGCGACCTTGGACACAGCGCCCTCTGGTGATCTATCAGAGATCCCAGGGGAAATAATCCAGATGTCACATGTCGCACCAAATTACTCTGACGGCCCAGTATGTTTAGCGGACTGAGGGGGGGGGGGGGGGGGGGGTGTGTTCCCTGAGAGGCAGCTTGTCGCCATAGCGAGGCCTACTGTCTTCCTCCTGTTGTCTCCTTGTCCCTTTATGTTATCATCCATCTCCCCGCCCCCTCTCCCCTCTCCTCGCTCCCACCACCACCCCCAAAAAAGTGAAAAAAATAAGTACCATGTTTCCATTATTTTCTGTGAGCAGCCTATACACACGTTGTAGGGTACTCAGAACTCAGAACTGAGATGGTCTACTCATGTAAAGGCTATCGCCCCGTTATGATGGGGAGGGGGGGGGGGGGGGTATGGAGAATATATCAACTGTATATGAATTTTACAGAACACTAAACAAAAAAAAAAAACAAAAACCCACTTGATGGACTTCTCTCTCACGAAGTCATTCTCCTGACTGCAAGTAGCTGCCTCTCTCCAGCCTGACTCTCACTAGGATTTACTATCATAGCAAGAGGTCAAACTATCCTGTTGACCTCTAAAGCGTCATTCTGACCATCTTCATTATCTCCCCCCCTTTTTTTTTTTTTAGTTTCACACGTTGTGGCCTGTAACATTCTGGTATCGTGGTGACTTTATTTTTCTTTTCTCTCCACGCCCTTGCTCCCGGCGAGTTCGTGATGGGGCCTTTGGTGTCCACAAACTCAGAGCGACTTTAGTTGAATGGATGTGGTGGCGCAGGCCATAGGGCAATTAGATGAGAAGACGAGCAGGGGTGGGGGGGTGGGGGGTGGGGAGAGGAGAGAAACCGGGGAAGGGGGAAGCTTAAAGATTCAGAGTGTAAAGAAGGGCAGGGGAACGGGGATATGGGACAGAGTGTTGGCTGTGGTGTCCACTCAATCTGGCTTCTTGACTTTACAAATCACTGTCGATATTAGAGGGCTTAGTATTTGCATACATGGGATCATGGGAAGCGCTACGGAACACCATCAACGTGACCCCGCAGCAGTGCTATATGTCTGGGTGGGTGGTGGCCACATGGCAACCTGGCATTGACTGCTCCCTGTGAACCGACAGTCCCTGGGTGTGTGACAGCACCAGTCTGGGTGTGGCTTGGCAGAGGCTGGCTGGTAGCAGCGGTGTGGAGATGATGCTCAGGCCAGTGGGACGGTCACTTTGACTTAGAGCAGAACCAGCTGCCTTTTTTTGATGGGAAAAGTAGCATTTTGACAAAGGGAGCATTGCCATTTGTGTGTGTGTGAGTGTGTGTGTGTGTGTGTGTGCGTGTGCGTGTGTGTGTGTGTGTGTGTGTGAGTGTGTGTGTGTGTGTGTGTGTGTGTGTGTGTGTGTGTGTGTGTGTGTATGCGCGTGTGCGTGTGCATTCGTGTGTGTGTGTGTGTGTGTGTGTGTGTGTGTGTGTGTGTGTGTGTGTGTGTGTGTGTGCTAGACAGAGAGCGAGATAGTTGTTCTCTCTCTCTCTATGTGTGTGTGTGTGTGTGTGTGTGTGTGTGTGTGTGTGTGTGTGTGAGAGAGCGAGAGAGAGAGAGAGAGAGAGAGAGAGAGAGAGAGAGAGAGAGAGAGAGAGAGAGAGAATATGAAACAAAATAATGCTTAGCAAAAGGAATTCAAAGTAAAAAATAGAACAATATGAAGTGACCTTCAAATCACAAACACAAACAAAAATGGTATATTCAAA
>JADBJO010008623.1:75000-77500 GCA_016801955.1 Conus betulinus
AGAGAGATGAGGATATTGACATGGACCAACTGATTGGAAGCGAAACAGGGCCCTGGAAACAGAGGATCATAGTGGTAGAACGATCGAATACTTACGGACGTAAACATCAGTACAGAAAAAAAGCCATATCTTCACTGACAGTTTCTGACAAGCATCAACAAACAGCATCACACTGATCACACAGGTGCTGAAGGATGTGAACCATTTCCATACATTTGGATCGATTCTAAGCATGGAGTGCAGGTTTACCAATGCTAACCAGCAGCCTGATCTGGCTGTCTCAGCAATGAAAAGATTTGACATGAACTGGGATAACTACGTCCGTCCATTTCCCCAGTCCTAAGTCCCCCCGGTGATAACCATTCTGTCTGTTCGGTGACTATGATTATCTTGAAATAAAACAATGGCCACAAATAAAAGCCTTCTTTTTTTATTTCTTTGATGTTCTCGGTTTAACCCATCATAACACCACAACACATTACCAGTTAAGTTTCCATAGACGTGTAGCAATCAGTACAGGATTTCTGACTTTTGAGAAAGCTCTCTCCCAAACGGCGGAATGTCAAGCCTTTATCAATAACTTGTAATCACCCTCTCACTTAATCCCCTTCCTTTGCCCATTATACTCTGAGTAGTTTTTCTCTCAGCATACCCCTCTGTCCTGGACTCCTTCTCGTCTTTCCTGAAAAAGGCCAGAATACAGACACACTGATTGACTAGTAATTTCAGAAGCTTTCTATTCACATTTCACGCCGTACCAAACAATTCAGTGAAGTTTTAACGGAAGACGTCTCGTGTACAAATGCGATTCTAAAGTCATCATTAATCTGCATTAGAAACTCCAGGTCGACCAGCCATCCACCATTCCATCAAAGCAACCCCCACCCCCACCCTTCTGGCCACACACACAGAGCAGCCATCCACCATTTCATCAAGGCAACCCCTCCCCCCCCCCCCCCCCCCCCCCCCCCACTGCCCGCACACAGAGCAGCCATCCACCATTTCATCGAAGCAAACCCCTCCCCCCCCCCCCCCCCCACTGTCCGCACACAGAGCAGCCATCCACCATTTCATCAAGGCAACCCCCCCCCCCCCCCCCCCCCCCCCCCCCCCCCCCCCCCCCACTATCCGCACACAGAGCAGCCATCCACCATTTCATCAAGGCAACCCCTGCCCCCCCCCCCCCCCCCTCCCCCACTGTCCGCACACACAGAGCAGCCATCCACCATTTCATCAAGCAACCCCTCCCCCTCCCACCCCCACTGTCCATACACAGAGCAGCTATCCACCATCTCATCAAGACAACCTCCCACTGTCCGCACACAGACCAGCTATCCACCGTTCCATCAAGGCAACCCTCCACTGTCCGCTCAGAGAGCACACAGTGATCAGTCACAGGGGAAAACCAGACTGGACCTGATTAGCAGGCCCTCCGTAGACCTCACTGGGTTGATTCACGATGGGTGTGGGTCTGATTGACATCAAATAGCAGACACCTTGCGCCATGATTAGCGTCAAGGAGTTCAGACTGGGAGGTCGTGAGGTCGAGTCCTATCTGAGGTATTTATTTATCGGTCCTGGACTGTTCCTTCTTAGAGTCGGGAGTAGTGTGGGTTCCGTCGGAAAGGTCTGAAACATACAATCGCCATTCATCTTCTCAACAATGCAGACCTGAGATTGTTGCTTCATTACCCTGACTACAAGTGTCTACCCCTCTACAGCCGGACTGTCCCCGATATACATTAACAAAGGAAGAGTGCCAAACATCCCTGTTTTGTAGTTCTAGTGTCCAGATTGTATATCTGTAGCATCATTCTGATCATCTTCATCCTCCCCTTTTCTGAGTATCAGACCTTCTGGACTCATGGTGACTTCATTTTCGTTTCTCTCTGCGTCTTTGCTGCTCGCGAGTTCGTGACAACTTGATTGGTGTCAACAGACTCATCGTGACAGCTCGATTGGTGTCAACAACCTCATCGTGACAGCTTGATTGGTATCAACAACCTCATCGTGACAACTTAATTGGTGTCAACAACCTCATCGTGACAACTTAATTGGTGTCAACAAACTCATCGTGACAGCTTGATTGGTGTCAACAAACTCATCGTGACAGCTTGATTGTGTGTCAACAAACTCATCGTGACCGATTGATTGGTCTCAACAAACTCATCGTGACTGTAGTTGAAATGGAGGTGGAAGCACCCTCGACGGGCAGTTAGAAATGGAAGTCGAGGGGAAAGAAGAAAAGGTGGGGGAATGGGGGGTGCGGGGACGGGGACGGTCAAGAGGGGAGGAAGGACAGAAGAATTGGGCTGTGAGAGAGAGGGTTGGGTGTGAAGGAGTGTTGTGGTGTCCACTCACTCTAGCTCCGCGACTAAACCGTTATTGTCGTGATTAGTGGGCTTAGTATGTGCATTTATCAGATCGGGGCAGGTACCACGGAACATCATCAATGGGACCCCGTATCAGTGCGTGTGTGTCTGAGTGGGAGTGCGTGACA
>JADBJO010008623.1:82500-85000 GCA_016801955.1 Conus betulinus
ATCGCAGTCGAACAGATTCGGTTAACTTTTTAATGTATTTATCTACCTTTTTCTTTGTTTCTTTATTTATTAATTTACTCATGGTTTATTTATTCACTTATCTATTTCGTTCAAGAGGTCATAGCTTTATATTTAATCATATATTTATTAATCTCTGACATAGAACATTAAAATAGGCAGGAAAGCGTTGACAGCTTGATAAGAATTTTGACCTAAATGCACAGAGAGAGAGAGAGAGAGAGAGAGAGAGAGAGAGAGAGAGAGAGAGAGAGAGAGAGAGAGAGAGAGAGAGAATGTTGGAAGACATTCTCAATTTCCTTGCGTTTAGAATATGGCAGTGGGGACAAGCAGTGAGTGCGTGCATATGTACGCATGTGAAAGTGCACGTACATGCACGTGTGTGTGTGCGTGTGTGTGTGTGTGTGTGTGTGTGTGTGTGTGTGTGTGTGTGTGTGTGTGTGTGTGTGTGTGTGTGTGTGTGATTTTTCTGTCCTGACCGCTCCTACCCACAGTAGAGTGTGCCGTGGGCTCAACGTTGCAGACCGATACCACACAGCCGAATTTCATTCACTTAATGGACGTGCCTCCGAAAGTGCTGTTGAAACTTCCTAACACCGTAGGTGTCTGTCTCTCTCAGGCCTGGTTGATGTTGGGACGTAGAACGAAAGTGAACGTAGACCACAGCCTTGTCATACACTCAAACTAGATTGAAAGTCCGTAGCGTCGTCTTCAATATCTTCGTCATCATCGATCAGCACTAAAAAAAAAATTCCACATTCTGTGGGTGGGGACAGGAACCACTGAATACCACCGAAATAATTCGATAGCAGTGCAGTGTCACCTTTAGTGGGATGCTTCGTGGCGACTTGCCACTGACTGCTCTCTATTGATTTTCGCCCTAGGGGGTGCAGCAGGACAAAGCCAGAGTATGGCTGTGGTCGGAGAGACGGAGTGTGCGGAGTAGATGCAATGCCAGTTAGGTGCCACAGAGAGGGGGATAGAAACAATATACAAAGCATATCAACGTACGCGCGGCACAGTACCAAGAGGGGAGACAATTTCCAGTTTAGTGGAAGAAAAAAACCCTCGATAGTGCGGTGGTTATTGCCCTATCGGGCTTTTTTTTTTTTTAAAGTGTCATTTATAGCCGTGAGTTACGGCTATTCTGGTAAAATGAAACATCGAGCATCATTTGTGACCCATAATGAACATACCTACATGTTTTCAGAAAGATCGGCCCAGAAGTTTTGTTTGGAACAAGTGTGACATATTTTGACCACACACACACACACACACACACACACACACACACACACACACACACACACACACACACAGAGCATTTCTTCGTTTCCATTGTAAAGTACTCCCTGTTCTATAAGAACTGGGAGTACAAAAAGAAACATATGTTAGAGTATAAACGAACTAAAACAAAACAAAATCAATTGAATCTAAACGAAGAAAAACAAAATGCAAATAAACAGAACAAGAAAGAACAATAAAAAAAAATAAAATAAATTACATTTCAAATCAAATCGAACCAAGCAAATCATCGAAAACGAATCTAGCAGAAAAGCCGATGACATTGAAGAAAAAAAGAAAAAGAAAAGATTGCGACGAACCACACGGGGAAATGGACAGGGCAAGGGGAAAAAGTGGAAATTGAAATGTCGAGTGTTAACTCTTGACTCCTCCTGGATAGAATAAAAGTGGTAAGGAAAAAGTTATCAGTTGGAGAGAGAAGAGAGAGAGAGAGAGAACTTTTATTTGATCAGGATTGAGATTTTACTCAGATGCTATTCTTCCAGTCTGTCAGAGAGAGAGACAGAGACAGACAGACAGAGAGACAGACATACAGACAAAGTGAGACAGATAGATAGATAGAGATTTGATCCTCCAAGCTCTCTCTGTATCACCGGCGCTAATTCTACCCATGTTTCTAGGTAAACAGAATAAACGAACAGACAGGGAGGCGTAGCACCGTCTGTATCTGTACCACAGGTCCGCAGAGAAATGCTACTGACGTCACATTTCGCAGCACATTACTCTCACGTTGAGCCTGTTTGGTGGACTGCGGTGAAAGTCTGTCCCGAGTGACAGCGTGGCGACTCAGTGTGGCATGATCATTTCATTGTTTGTTAGTTCGTTATTTTGATTCTGTTGTTGCTGTTGTTGGTGGTGGTGTTCTCGCTACGTCTCTTCACATCTCTCTCTCTCTCTCTCTCTCTCTCTCTCTCTCTCTCTCTGTACAGTATTCCACATATTTTTTTTTCTGTGCGCAGCCTACGGGACTCTTGTCCCCTAGCACCTTTGTTCTCTGGAAAATGGGAACTGCTGTCTACATGACAGAGAGGACGGGCATCACTGGTCCTCAGCCATCTCCTAGATCTCTATCGTATGGACTCCAAGAACACCACAACCTGTAAACCCCTTCAGCTGAAGGCCTAGGGGGTGATATCAATACAGGATCACCAGGCAAAGAATCTTCACTGTGCAGATC
>JADBJO010008623.1:90000-93616 GCA_016801955.1 Conus betulinus
CCCTGGCCACAGTACGTCGAATGGCAAGAAGATCCATTGGCTCGGTCTCAGCTGCTGGTGTTGCCCTGTACAGGTGCCATGTCTGCTGGACACTGACATCAACGCAGAAGGCAAACAGTGGCCACCACCACTTCTTAGAACGGATGGAAATTCTGTACTTGTCTACATTCTGGTCCATTCTGTCGATGCCACCCATTGTCATGTTGTGATGTTTGATCAGGAATGGCTGTGTGATGTCTACTCGCTTTCTTCAGCTCTTGACCAGCGCTTTGCTGTCTGAATAGGTGCAACTCCAATTTTGTTGGACACTGTGTTGACCATGTAGTTGTCATGCCAGCGCACAACAATCAAGCCGGTCTTGGCATCTGTAGCGTAGTCAAAAGTCCCTCGCTTGGTCTTTTGCATCTCCTTCACTGACTTCAGTGGACAGTCTTCGATTCTGTTGGTGCGAATGGTACCTGTGCAACCAATGTTTTTCTTGCTGAGATAGTCAACTAGTTTCAGGCTGGTAAAGAGATTGTCAAACGTCAGGTGAAACGATCGATCTTCTTCTTGTTGCAGCTCAGAAATCAAATCCACAACAACGGACCCCCCATGTCAAGACCTGGAGCTTCAGTCTGCCGTCCTCTTGCACCTTGGTATGGCTCTGTCTGCAGCAGGTAGCCAAGAGGTGTTGTGAGTGACCACATCTTGTACCCAAACCGTATGGGCTTGCCTCGGATGAACTGCTTTGCTCCGTGCCGTCCAAAATATGGAATCACTGATTCATCAATGCTCAAATTCTGTGTCTGCAGTGCTTGGAAGTACAGCAAAAATCTTTCATTGAGCGTAGTCAGCAATGGTCGAACTTTGCCCATCTTGTTCAAGTTGGAATTGTTCCTCCTCCATCTTCTTCACCACTGTCTTCACCTGTGTCAAATGTGCCTCCATCAGGTGGATCGATGTAGATCCTGGCTTCTTGAAATTCAGCATCATCCTCAAGCATACTGACCACGTCATGAACAGTGTATCTGAAAAAAAAAATCAATCAATCAGCCAGTCAATCAATCAATCAATCAATCAATCAATCAATCAATCAATCAATAAGTCGTCTCTCTCTCTCTCTCTCTCTCTCTCTCTCTCACACACACACACACACACACACACACACACACACACACACACACACACACTTTCATGAGGGACTGCACATACACACATACATTTACACGCTACTGCATGCGCGCGCATACGCACACACACACACACACACACACACACACACACACACACACACACACACACACACACACACACACACAGGTATCCAGTAAAGAGAACAATGGACTAAAAGATCCTAAATCATGAAGACGGTCAGAAGCCCAAAACCCCACCCCTCTCGTGCCCGCTGTCCCTAAATAGGGACGCTTGTTTCAGCTCATGCAAAATCAACAGTAATTCGTTTTTATTAAAAACAAGAAAAACGTTGCTGTATAATCATATAATAAAACAATCACACTTCATAACAAGGTACAAAAACTTTTAAAACAAAACAGTTATAGGCTTGTCTTTGAAGGTGACTCATTTTGCAAACAATTCACGTTCCTCAGATTGCAAATGTCTGCCTCCATTAAACACCGCAGGAGAAACCAGTCAAAACAACTGGATATGGCACTAGTAATTACCTCCCTTCTTCATCTAAAAACAAGAACCTGAAATAACAACACTTAATACACACTTAAATAGCAAATATGGTTTTTTATTTAGCGTCCCTAAAAAGGGACAGTGGGCATAAGTGGGTCAAGATAGTTTCATAATTATATCCTTCTCAAAAATGGACAAGGAAAATAAAATTTTATTTTAGTTTTGGCCAGAATAGAGAAATTCACTCTTGTATAAAGTAAAGACAGCGCGTTTAGAATTAAGAGTTATAAGAATCACAATGTAACTGCAGTGCGTGATAGAAATATTGCAGCCGACTCACATATTCATTCTTACAATTGTATGCAAGTTGATCATCCTAGAAAGACCTACAGACAGTGACTGGGGAATGTAGGTTTGTCGACATGCGAAGGGAAAACGATTCAAAATGCAGACGCTATACTTTGAGAAAATCCACTTTAAAGGAAAGTAGACTCGATTATTTTCTACTACTGGCAAACGCTTTGTTTTGGTATTTCGAAAATACGGACAGTCTTCCAGGATACCATTCTGATCACACCATAGTAGTATTAGTCCTAAATGTGGCAAAAAACGAGAGAAAAAAAGCTATTTAAAAAAAAAAAAAAAGTTTCATGTTCTATGGTTAGAGATGCAGTAGATTTAAAGAGTATGTAGAAGAACGAAAGTCAGAAAAAAAAAATGTTGACGTTATAAGCGGCTGTTCATTACGTCAGAACAAACATAAAGAACGTCTCTATATCTGAAATAGAATTACAGATCTCCGGTCAGAAAAAAATGTTGACGTTATAAGCGGCTGTTCATTACGTCAGAACAACAATAAAGAACGTCTCTATATCTGAAATAGAATTACAACTCTCCGGTCAGAAAAAAACATGTTGACGTTATAAGCGGCTGTTCATTACGTCAGAACAACAATAAAGAACGTCTCTATATCTGAAATAGAATTACAAATCTCCGGTAAACGTTTCCTTGATTTTATGTTTATGACAAATACGCGCAAAGACAGATGCCTATGCTACTACCACAAACAACAAAATTACAAAACATTAAAGTTAACGTATGAAAGATACTGAAATATTAGAAAATACAGAAAATAAAACTGAAAATGAAATTGTTGTGTTTAAGGAAATGAATAAAGAACTTACAGGCATACGGGAAAGAATATTGCTGAGATCAAAAGCGAGATGGATTGCAAAGGGTGAGAAAGGTTTGGAAATATTTCTGTAACCTTGTGAAAAGAAATTACCAAACAAATAACAAGATTAGAAACTAAAGATTGAAATAACTTTGAAGAAAAAAGTATAATGAAGAAACGTAAGGGATTTTATGAAACCTTTTCCAAGAAACACGTAGAAGAATGTGAAACCTGGGATCTCAGTACAAAATGTTCTCAGACCATCGAAAGAAGAACAGCAACTATCAGAAGGTAGAATCACACTAACTAAAATAGGTTTCTCGTTCAAAACATGCAAATGCAACAGTCCAGGACAGACTCATTTAGTACAGAATTCCTTAAGTGTGTGTGTGTGTGTGTGTGTGTGGTGTGTGTGTGTGTGTGTGTGTGTGTGTGTGTGTGTGTGTGTGTGAAGCAAAAGGTGTCTTTTTGGTGAGAACTCTAAGTGAAGCGAACAAGGAAGGCGATAATGACGATGATTAAGATGGTGATGATGATGATGATGATGATGATGATGATGATGATGATGGCCATGATAATGATGAAATGATATGATGATGATGATGATGATGATGATGATGATGATGATAATGATGATTATGGTGGTGATGATGGCCGTGATAACGATGAAATGATGATGATGATGATAAAGATGACCCTGATGCTGGTGGTGGTGATTGTGATGGTGGTTGGTCGTTGTCATCAATGAACGAAAATAGTGATGATGAGGAGGATGAAAAACTTATAATGATGTTATAGAAAGAATATCTCAAGGGGATC
>JADBJO010008624.1:0-7500 GCA_016801955.1 Conus betulinus
TTACTCATAGCACCATCACTAGAACAGAAGTATGTGTCAAAAGAAAGAAGGGTGGGTGTGTTTTTTTTTTCCAAAGGAAGGTGGGGAGGGGTGAGATAGAGAAGTGAGGAGGAAACTAGGGATGTTTCTCTGTATGTGTGATTGTGTGTGTGTGTGTGTGTGTGTGTGTGTGTGTGTGGTGTGTGTTGTGTCGGGGGCAGGAGGGGGGGGGGGATCTGGTGCCTTTCCCCCCACCTACCACTCGTAACTACCACCACTCCCCCGAACCCCAGGTTTTCTCTGCACACCTCCATCCCCCATCCGCCCTCACACACACACACGCACACACGCACGCACGCACGGACGCACACACACACACACACACACACACACACACACGCACCCACCCTTCTCCCATCCCCCCCTCCCCCCCCCCCCCCCCCCCCCCCCCCACACACACGTGTGTGTGCTTGCTTGATTCCTCTTTCCGGTGTGACACAGGGACATCACAAAGAAAACAGCTCGTTATCCGGAGGGAGAGCTCACTCACGCCGGCTCCGCGACTAAGCAATTGTTGTCGTCAGTAGGGGGCTTAGTAGTAGGTGGTGTCCTGCGTATGTTGGATCAGAACAGGCGCCACTGAACACCGCCGAAGTGATTCGGCAGAAGTGCAGGTCTCCTCCGGTGGGTTGCCTCTTGCCGACTTGACATTGACTGCTCCCTGTGGATTGCCGATGCCGGGGCTGTGGCGGGGCCGACCGGGCTGTGGCTGTGGACGGGGTGTCGGAATGAGCGGCGTGGTGCACTGCCTCTGAGGTGGCGCAGAGGGTGGACAGCAAGGTTGGGAAAAGGAAAAAAAAAAAAAAAAAAAAAAAGGAAAAAGAAAACAGCTCGTTTTGTCGGTTCTGTAAGAGGCACGACTGATACTTCAGCCGGAAAATTACCAGTCTTAGCCATTGCCAGCTGCAATGAAATTTACAAAATTCAGCAAATCACGTGGCCTCACACATACATCTCTGCATATCAATAAAAGAGGGATGAAAAACATGGTTTGTATAGCTTCATCTTGGACACCTTTTTTTTTCTTTCTTTCTTCGTCCTTTACAATCCTTTTAATCTTCAGTGTACATATCTCCAAGTCTCATATGGCTGCGACTAAAAAAAAAAAAGTCTCGCAAACGAAGGGGGAGAGGGATGAGGGGAGAGAAGGGCGGGCGGAGGGGGGGGGGGGTTAACAGGCGAGTATACACTGCACAGCCTGCTTGGGATCAACACTGCATCCTACTGTGACAGAAATGCGCGCACCGCCCGTCTGTCTGTCTCTCTACTACATTGGTATTGTCCAAAACAGGTCACCTGTCCTCTGGCGAGGCTGCAAGCAGCATGTCCTTAGAGATTTCACGAGGGGTATGTTGTCAGTGATGGGGGAGAGGTTCACGGAAGGAATCATTTCTATTTGTTCTCAGGCACCTCCCACACCCACACCCACCCTGTGCTCCATACATGGAGACGTTTTCCGATTAGCAGGTGATCGGAGTTCTCACGCTCGGGATAGATACATGGTCCCAAAATAACCGAGGTGCATACCCCCCACCCCCCACCCCCCTTCCCCCACCCTGCTCCTAAAAAACACTCGACCGAGACACTTCCTCTTGACGTAAATCAAGATCTTTCTCTTTTCAAGTCTTCTCTATTGATAGATACTGCCGCTTGCACACACACACAGACTCGCTTCCCTCCCGCCCCCCCCCCCCCCTTCCCCCCCCCCCCCCCCCCCCTTTTCCCCTCTCTGTTTAGCATGGATCATCCTACGACCTATGAAGTGTGTAAGGGGTTGAAAGAGGACTTGAGGTTGGAGACTGGGGGTGATTAATTGCCGCGTGGTTTCGCTCTTGAATGTATTCAGGTTTTGACCGGTTTCGCTGTGAGTGTTGACGCGGACACAATAGTTTTTTACTCGACCTGTGTGTGTGTGTGTGTGTGTGTGTGTGTGTTTCGCTCCGTCTGTGGGAACGCTTAGATGGCTCAGCGATAAAGATCCGAGTTCGCAGCCTGATGTTTTGCGGGTTCGATACCTATTGGGCGTTCAACGTTAATTACATTCTTGAGTGACAGTCTCAGCGTGCTGTCGTTTTGGGGGGGTGAGGGTGTAGTTTTAGACCTTCTCTACTCTACTGCATCTCCCAGCCTTCACCTTCCTCTCTCCTGGGGTGTGTAGTCCTGTCTACCATCACAAGAGGTGGAGATAGGCGCTAATCCTGAACGTCACCACTTGCTTCCAACGTGCCTGCCTCTCTGCCTTTCTGATCTCATACCCGCCATAACTAACTTACTAAGTTTCAAGACTATGGGCGGAAAATGAAGCAAAATTTAGAAAGAGATTACTGAACTAACTTAGTAAGTTTTCTTTCTTTTTTTTTTTTCTTTAAAGAAAACTTATAACTGTTCCGCCAGAAAAAAGGTACAAATTACGAGACCAAACACACGACGCGTTTTGACCTCTTTCTGGTCTTCTTTAGGCAAGGGAAACAACTTTCAGGACAATGAAGACGAAGAACGATCAGTCACTGAGCTTCTCGAATTCGGTGCGAATTGAACGTTGAATTCGAGGAGATAAGTAATCGCTCGTTCTTTCATTTTCCTTGTCTTGAATGATGTTTTATCTTGCCTGAAGAAGACCTATGAGGTTAAAACTCATCGTGTTCCGTCTCGTAATTATTTGTCCCCCTTTGTCTGGCGGATCAATTATAACATTGAAAAAGATTGTTTCAGTTTCCCCTCGCAGTCACCTAACTTTGAAACTTACAAACGAAGCTTTTTTTCAGATTCCTGTCTGCTTTCAACCAACGAAGATAACTAACTAGCTGAAGATATAGCGAGGTTTTCTTCGTAATGTCGTTTTCAAATTATGCGAACAGTTTAAAGTCATGGCGTGACTCGTGAGATCAAATGATTTCGCCTCATTTAAAAATGACATCGTTTGTCGTAATTCGTGGAGGTAAAAATTATTATCAGTCCGATTTCTTTCCCTTGGGGTGATTCAGATGTGTAGGTGAAGTTGACTGGGTGTTTATTTTTGTACTCGCAGTTCTTATAGAACAGGGAGTACTTTACAATGGGAACGAAGAAAAATGAGCAATGTCTGTAGTTCTGTCTGTCTGTCTGTGTGTCCGTGGTCAAAATGTGTTCCACTCGCTCCAGACAAAACTTCAGGGCCAATCTTTCTGAAAATTTGTAGGTATGTTCATTGTGGGTCACGGATGATGCCCGATGTTTTATTTTACCAGAATAGACTTACTAACGGCTACAACAGCGGCCCAAAACGGACAAGGACTGCTTGTATTCGGGATAAACTAGGAGTACGTTTATATTCTTTGCATCTTGTTGTTTTTCTCAGTTTATAACTCGTCGGTGAAGTAAATAATTGCACGCGCGCTAACGGCCCTGCCTCTTTCAGCCTGTTTCCGTCCCTCTTTGATGTCTCTGCATTTTCGTCTTTCTTTTTCGGGTCTGTATGTGGGCAAGAAAGGGTTGGAAGCAGGAATTGGGTGGGATGGTCTGCGTTTATATTGAAAATCCGCGGGGTACATACATGCATGTGTGTGTGTGTGTGTGTGTGTGTGGTGTGTGTGTGTGCTTTAAATTTTAAGAGCAGGAATACAGCGCAGGATTCCAAGTCTGAGCTAATATTTGCATCGAACTGTAGTCGTTGTTGCTGTTATGTGTCTTAGGGTGATAGTGGAGAGAGAGAAGGAGAGAATAGAGAGAGAGAGGGAGCTGGATGAGGCAAGTCTGAGTGCGGTAATATCGAGTGTGTGAGAGGCAGGTATGGAGTGAAACCCGTGTTACTTGTCCACGGAACACAGAGAGAGGATGTTCCATTCCCCTCACGCCTCCGAGCTAATATTTGCCATCGAGAGAGTCTTTTGTTGAGAGAGAGTGTTCTACTAGGAGCTTGTTTCCCTCCGAGAGAGAGAGAGCGCCCTTTCCCCCGCGTTTTCCCCCCCCCAAGAGAGGTGCTCATTTTTCGTTTCCCTTCAGTGCCCCTTTTTCCGTTCCCTTCCCGTGTTTGCTCACGCTGGCTTCTCGTCCACAGCAACACCGGGGATTTTCCCCCCCCCCCCCCCCCCCCAGGCCTCCACAACCAGAGACTTGTCAGTGTCACACCGCCACAAGGCCACCCAGTAAAGGAGACGCCGCACTGCTGCCGGTCAGTTCAGTGCTGTTCAGCAGGTGCTTGTGATGACCCAAAATAGGCAGGGCACCACCAGCCACGTCGCCTTCTGACGGCGATAACTAGTCGCGGAGCCAGCATGGAGAGAGATTCGGATTCGGATGTTTTATTCATATAGGCTTTGGCCCATTAGGAAGGGGTGGGTGAACGTAATACATCAAATGAAACAAATACACATGAGTGTACAACAAATCAAACACAGTTCATTTACAACGTCAAGAGGTAGCTATGTCTCTACATTTAAATACCTTGTATAGAAACAAAGAAAAATTTCGAACGTCTTTTGAAGTTGATGACATCAATATAGTCAATTTAAACAGCGACGGTTGTGTATACAATTTGGGCTGAATGAATCCAGTTCTAATATTCCTTAAGGCTGGACAGCAAAGAACAAAACGGATTTCATTTCCCGAGACTGTTTACAAAGTGGACGCAGCAGATCATTGTCATCAACAGTGGCTTTGTATCTAAATTATGAACTGCCAGTTCTGAAATTCCGAATCTGAATTTCAGAGAGAGAGAGAGAGAGAGAGAGAGAGAGAGAGAGAGAGAGAGAGAGGAGAGAGAGCTTTCCCCTCCGCGTCCGACCAACGACAGTCCTCAAGGACTCTCTGGCGATACCAGCACGAACTCTTCAAAGGTAATAGACGCGGAGAGGGAATCGACACGGAGGTCACCGTGAACGCAGGACACAGAGGACCGGAGACTGTGAGACTCTCTTCAAACTGTGCATATAAAAAATATATATATATCACGGGGCAAAAAGTAACATTAGGGTAAATGGGAGACGCGTCGGAGTTGTTCGGGGGCGAATGTGTCACACATGTAAGGGAGGGGGTGGTGAGGAGTCAGGCGTGAGGAGAAGAGGGGAAGAAGGGGGCAGGGGAGGGGGGGGTAAGGAAGTGGGAGAATTTTAGAGGGAAGAAGAGGAGAAGGAAGGGGAGAAAAACTTTGGCTTGCACTTTGCATATTACATGTAAGAACTAAGTTGTAATGGGTGTTGAAAATGTCTCAAAAATGTCTCTGATCCGAACTGATCCCAAACTCTTGACCATGAGCTCGGTGACTTAGTGTTAAATGGTTTTATGGGTCTGTTTTATGGTTTGTTGATCCACAATTATTCTTTGCTCCGAATTCTCGTAACCCCCCCCCCCCCCCCCCCCCCCCTGCCTACTTCTTCCTTCTTCCATAATTCCATAATCCCCATTCTTATGCACTGTGCTGTAACCGCCCATCGCTTCCCTCTCTTGCCTTCCCCTCCTTCCACTTTTTTCAACTCTCTCTCTCTCTCTCTCTCTCTCTCTCTCTCTCTCCTTCGGCCTTTTTAACGGCATTGTTGGCTGACACCGGGGACAGGCAGTCCTCTGAAGAGCTGAACCGGTTTCCTTTGAAACTACACTTGGTGTGGCACACGGACTGCCACTATGCGGTGTTGTGTTCGTAGACGTTGTGGTGCCTCGCCGCCAACCTGTCGTCCACTCTTTCCATTGTATCCCTCTACAAATGTCCAACTGTCTGTGATATACAACTTTATAATGCACGTTTGTGTTGAGATATATATGTGTATATATTTTTTTTTATAGGGACAAAATATCATGTTACATTTGTTTTTTTAGCATGAAGAAGATCAAGAAAGTTATCAGGGATAAGAAACGTTCATCGTATGTCTCTTCTAGCTGGCCGCTTTGAACAAGACGAGAGAGAGAGAGAGAGAGAGGAGAGAGAGAGAGAGAGAGAGAGAGAGAGACAGACAGACAGACAGAGAGACAGAGAGAAGAAAAAAAAAGAGAGAGAGAGAGAGAGAGAGAGAGAGAGAGAGAGTCTGCATCGATGCTTCCAAGAGGAGACAGATGAAGTAAGTGCCTAAACAATAACAATATTTTACATTTTAAAACAGTTAATACATCGCTATTTCAGAAAGAGAGAAAGCGAGAGGGAGAAACAGACAGACAGACAGACAGACAGACAGACAGGCAGATAGAAGGCGAGATAGAGGAAAATAAGCACCGATTTGTAAAAACACACAACAGCAACAACAACAAAACGTGTATCGCAGCTCATCAGTATGAGGCACGTATTTTGAAGAAAATATAAAGGTAGGTAGGTCTTGTAATAAAGCGGCGAGTCAGTATGGCACTAAAAAAAAAAAAAAAGAAGAAAAATTCAAATCAGCAACACACACCTACGTAGACGGAGGGAGGTGTGCATGCATTTTGAGCTTGCGCTAATTTGTCCTTTAAGTCGTTTGAATTCTGACCTACTTTTGAACCGCTCGCCTATACAGCGCAGTTCACGCAAATACTCCAAGATGTGGATGTCTTGTTTTGCAGTCCGAAATGCGTCAATATTTGATGAACGTATAAGGTTTGTTTCTTGGGGGCTTTTTGTGTGTGTGTGAGATTGGCTGTCAATTGAGAGAGAGAGAGAGAGAGAGAGAGAGGAGAGAGAGAGAGAGAGAGAGAGAGAGAGAGAGAGAGAGAGAGAAACAGACATGAGGGGAGAGAGAGAGAGAGAGAGAGAGAGAGAGAGAGAGAGAGAGAGAGATGTTGAGACTGGCAGACATTCATTGCACACACTTGTTTAACCGACTAACATGAATTCAGACGTGTCATTGCCGTCTTCTTCTGCCAGCCGGCCCCAAGATTTCTTACACCTCACTGCGTTGACATGCATGTGATTGCTGCCTACAGTCTCCTCCCCCCCCCCCCCCCCCCCCCCCCCAATAATATATGGCTAATGATTCAAGTTTCTTTTTGCTATCTCTCACGCAAATTAACATGCGTTCTCTGTCTCTCTCTCAAACGCTCAAGCTCTCTCTCTCTCTCTCTCCTCTCTCTCTCTCTCTCTCTCTCTCTCTCTCTCTCTCTCTCTCTCTCTTTGTGTCTTTATTTCTATCACTCGGTCGGTTTATCACTCTTTCTGCCTCTGTCTGTCTGCCTGTCTGTCTCCCTGAGAGAGAGAGAGAGAGAGAGAGAGAGAGAGAGAGATTGTGTGTGTGTGTGTGTGTGTGTGTGTGTGTGTGTGTGTGTGTGTGTGTGTGTGCTAATAATGCTTATTTAAAACCCCATTATGAGAGAGAGAGAGAGATATTGTGTGTGTGTGTGTGTGTGTGTGTGTGTGTGTGTGTGTGTGTGTGTGTGCGTGTTAATAATGCTTATTTAAAACCCCACGATGACCCGTCGCTCACCGTCCAAATCTCAGTATAGCTTGTCTATTACATACTATGCTGTAATCGCTCGTAAGAATTTTTTTTTTTTTTAAGAGTAGCATAAGAGGATTGTTCCAAA
>JADBJO010008624.1:17500-22500 GCA_016801955.1 Conus betulinus
TAACTCCGAGGGAAAAATCCCCCTGTACCGAAAACGCCCGGCGGAGGTTCGAAACCGCAACCCCAGAATCACCAAGATTGCGAGTCAGGCGCTCTACCAACTGAGCTATTCCGGAGATGCTTGTATTATTATCGTTTTTAAGATAACTGAACCTACTCGTAGTTCTCCTATTACTAAACATCAAACACACACACACACACACACACACACACACACACACACACACACGCACGCATATGCACGCACACACAGACGGAGATCATGAATACACACTCACACAAGACAGAGAGAGAGAGAGAGAGAGAGAGAGAGAGAGAGAGAGAGAGAGAGCAGGGAGAGAGAGAGAGAGAGAGAGAGAGAGAGAGAGAGAGAGAGAGAGCACAGAGAGAGAGAGAGAGAGACGGAGGAGGAGAGAGAGAGAGAGAGAGAGAGAGAGAGAGAGAGAGAGAGAGAGAGAGAGAGAGAGACAGAGAGAGAGAGAGAGAGCGGGCACACACACACACACACACACACACACACACACACACACAAAACACACACACGCGGAGATCATAAAATATACACTCACACATACAGAGAGAGAGAGAGAGAGAGACAGAGACAGAGACAGAGAGAGAGAGACAAAGACAGAGAGGGGAGAGAGATCATGAACATTCAGAATTTATGTACACGCCCATCGAAGGTTGTACGGCAACTAGAGTAAATAACCCTCCCAGCAAAACGAGAGAGGCAGTCTATCAAACACTACGCCCTCCCATCACAACAACAGGTCGTTAAGATGGGAATCCGAATGACTTTTAATGCAGAGCACACACGGAGCTCGAAATTGTTAACGCGAGACAGCAGACTCAGCGTTCGTACCTCATGAGTCTGTCGAGCAATGAAACACCATCGGGGCTTGGTCCTTTAATGTTTTAATCCGTCGGCAGCAACAACAGGGAAGGCAGAGAACCCCCACACAACAATGTCGGTAGACGACATACTTGGGTCATCGCTCATGCGTCCGGAGGAAGTGACGCCTTTTCAAAATGACGACACAATCGCGCGCCATTTTCGCGCTTGCTGGGCTGTGGGCTGGACGTACCTAAACTTGTCGTTCCATATCTCTGTGACTTTTTGGCGGGATTGAAACTCTCGTGTTGTTGTGGCTGTGAACGATTTTTAAGTTGGTTTGGTAGGTAGGTTTATATATATGTGAAGGTAGTAGATATTGATCAGTGGCAGGATGGTAGCTTTGATTCATGTCTTCAGAGTTTTTCATCATCGTTCTTTCTGTTACATTCTTTGATGTTTCTAAGGGAGGGGACAGAGCGGAGGAAAAAGTGGGACAAAAAATGCAATACAAGAACTAAGTGTCTACATTAACAAGACTACGCTTAAATATAATGAACAAATGATATAGCTGATAAAGTGAATGGATGCGGAATTAAATTCACACATAAATCAATTTCCCAATAGGCAACACATCAACGAATGAGAAATGCTAAAAGAAAAGTCAATGTTTTAAACATGAAAGAAATATCAGAGCTTAACATGGGTATTGTATGAAGAAAAGGCTGTGGCAGCTTCTTCAGTTCAGCACACACACACACACACACACACACACACACACACACACACACACACACACACACACACACACACACACACACACACACACACACACACACACACACACACACACACACACACACACACACACACACACACACACACACACACACACACACACACACACACACACACACACACACACACACACACACACACACATACATTAGCATTTGGCCTTCCGGTGCATGCATCATCTTCTCGTACGTATTATGGAGCGCAGATGCTTCCCTTAGATGAATACAGAGAGTTAGCGTGCTGTAAATTTGTTATCAAGAGTACAGCTAATAAAACGCACATTAGACCTGAAATAAAAATGAGGGTCAGATATTGATTTTCCTAAAAGACCAAATCTATAGCTTCTCAAAAAACACTGGCAACTTTGCACATCAAAAATCACCTATTCTGGAGTTTCAATCGATAACGACGCACTATCCATTAGACCGTTATTTTCTCATATACCACCATGGAAGCTTAATAAAGCACATTTTGATATTGATTATACCAATATTAAAAAAGATGAAAACATGAATTTGTTAGCAAGCTATATCAAATGTCATGTTGAAAAGAGCTATTCAAATTATTTGAAAATATACACAGACGGTTCGTGCATTGATAAACAAACAGGTTGTGCATTCTTAATACCAGACTTAAGAGTAGAGAAATCATTTTATATCGGAATTAACAAATCCAAATCAATATTTACAGCAGAATTGACAGCGATACTCCTGGTTTTAAATTACCTCTTTTAAACTTTTCCAAAAACAAATATTTCAAATTCTGTTCTGTGTTGATTCTAAATCAGTTCTTCAAGCATTTAAAAGTTTTTCAATTGCACACAAGACCTGTAATGATTATAGAGATAAGCTGCATGATACACATGTTAATTGCAAGAGGAACCCATGTAGCTTTTTGCTGGATTCCTTCACACATTGTTCTTTTCATTATAATGAAAAAGTAGACAGGGCAGCTAAACGTGGAGCCAAAAAATAGTTTTGATTCAGAATTGTTTGATTTTCCCTTATCAGTACATGAACAGTCTAACTTAGTTTAAGTCGCATATTTGGAAAGCTTTCGAATATAGTATGGTAGATCACGTCAATAAAGAACACTTTGATATTAAAAGAATCAAAGAGAATTTTAACTTAATAGAAAATTACTCTCATTAATGTACAGGTGGAAACTTAATGCATTTTTAAAACAAAATATGTAAAAAAAAACGTAGTTTGCATATGTGGAAACAAAATTACTCTAGATCATATTGTTTCATGCAGTGATATGAAAAAAAACACATTCCAGTATTGAAGCAAAATTAAAATACTTATAACACTTTTATTAACTTTATCTGCGGGGGAGGAGAAAGGAAGGGGGTGGGGGTGGGTAATATATGCTGGGGGGGGGGGAGGTGGGGGGAAGAAAGGATTTTTTTTTTAGTACTTTCATGCGTTTGGACTGAAATTGATTAGTTAGTTGTTTGTTTTAAGTAATTTGCTTTATGGTACTCTTCACTTATGACCTATGTAAACATATTCACACACTTGCACATCCACAACTATCTCACTCACTCACACACACGCACACGCACACACGCACGCACGCACGCACCACGCACGCACGCACACACACACACACACACCCACATATATATATATATATATATATATATATATATATATATATATATATATATATACATATATATATATGATTCGCGTGCACACGCACCCATTCATATACGCATGCACACAGTACGTGCACGCTCGCAATTACTTCCATACACATTTTTTTTTTTTTTTTGTCATATATCACGAATAGTGGATAGACGTTAAATGAAAAACACACACACACACACACACACACACACACACACACACACACACACACACACACACACACACACAAGCCTACACAGGAACAATTATCTACTTAGCTGAAGGAATCAGGAACAAAACATAAATGGTTTTTTTCCTGTTTACTTTTTAACGGAATGGTTTTCCAACAAGCTCATCCAAGAGCGGACTTAAACGCCGTCTCCGAAACACCTTTGTATTTTGTCACCCACTCGTTGATTCGACCTCTACATTGTTAAACACACTATAGGGACCTCTGTGTCTCGGTTCTGAATGAAGCTGAGGTAGGCCAGGGCGGGAATTGTAGAATACTGCCCAGTAGTGTCGTTCCAATGAGGTGCATGATGATATCATCGTGTCGTCTTCACCCTGTTTCATACAGACATATACACACACGCCGCACCTGACACAGCCACACAAGAAGGAATCAGCATTCATCGTCTCGATTTTTTCTTGTTACTGTTTATTCTCGATTTTTTTTTTTTTAATAGATTTTTTACTAAGAATGTCATTAGGGATTCGAGAGGGACTTTAGTGTGGTGGGATGTCATAAGGGATTCCACGGGAATGTTTCAAGGCATGGAGCTTTTTATTTATTTATTTGTTTATATTTTTATTCGTTTACATTTTGGTCCCAGATTTACGCTGGCAAAATGATAACATTGTCCCCGCACCAGGACAAATACATAAATGAACAGAATTAAAAAGAATACGAATTAGTTTAAAAAAAAAAAAAAAAAAGTAAAAAAAAAAAACCAGTAAAGTTCAACGCTTATCTGAGAACAGCTGCATTCTGAATTGTTTTGAATAAAATAATAGTTCCGTAAACATCCCTCAAAGCACAGCCAATTTTAACAGCAATGTAGCTGTAACTGCAGGGAAAACGATTGTAGAATCCACACCCATTAGGATTCCCAGACACGGGCACGCACACACACACACACACACACACACACACACTCTCTCTCTCTCTCTCTCTCTCTCTCTCTCTCTCTCTCTCTCTCTCTCTCTCTCACACACTCACACACACACACACACACACACACACACACACACACACACACACACACACACACACACAAATCCATACATACATACACACACACGCGCACGCGCGCGCGCGCACACATGGACAACGTACAAACACACTCGCAGGCGCGCTGCGGCGCGTTCAGTTTATGAACCTGTGGAAGAAATTATAAATTTTTCTTCAGTTCACTGTATGAATTACGTTGTGATCTTCATGAGCAGTTTTTGTTTAAAACAAAACACAAAAAAAAAAAAAAAGAAAGAGAGAGAGAGAAAAAAAAAGAAAAAAGAAAAAAAAGCGTCTGTGTCAAAAATTGCCTCTCTGTGCGCAAACTACGAAAAGGGAGATAACTTATCTATAGGAGCAATTGGAGGTTTTTTGCCCTTTTGTTTCCAAGTGTATTACAACTGTATTTCACAGGGGCGAGGTATTTCAGCTCATGAATTCATTTGAACAAAATATTTTTAATTTAATCCACCCCCCCCCCCCCCCCCCCCCCCCCCCCCCCC
>JADBJO010008624.1:27500-30000 GCA_016801955.1 Conus betulinus
GGCGTAGTTAAAAGTAAGCCTAGTTTTCTGCTATATCTTGGCGTAGTTACAGTAAGCCTAGGCTATGATCTTAGTTAGTTAACATTAACAGTAAGCTAGTTTTCTGCTATCATCTTGGCGTAGTTAACAGCCTAGTTTTCTGCTATGAGCGTAGTTAACATGAACAGTAAGCCTAGTTTTCTGCTATCATCTTGGCGTAGCTAACAATAAGCTAGATCTGGGCAGTTAACAGTAAGCCTAATGCTATCATCTTGTAGTTGACAGTTAATAGCTAGTTCTGTTCATGCTGTGAAGATGTAGGATATGGATGATTTGTGTAGCGTGACTTCATCATCATTGCAACGTTATCTGTGAAATATGGCCACTTTCCCCCACAGAACACCATTGCCGTTGTACATTTCTTTTTCTTTCTTTCTTTCTTTTTTTTTTTTCTCAAGGGATCAAAAGTAGGTATTTCAACAGAATTTTACCTGAGAGAGAAACCTTTTTGTTGCCAATTCTTTGGCCTGAGCTAAGTGCATTCTTAATATATGGGCGGTTCGTTTAGCGCATTTCATCTGCCTGATCTGTGTAGATATTAGCAGAGGTATTATACACAGAGGTTTAAATAAGATGGAAATCATTTCGCATAGCGAGAACTTAACATAAAAACAACTTAAAAAAACAGCATAAGACCATGGTATATGTATCAGTTTCCTTTGAAACCGACATTGAAATAATGAACATTTGCCATGAAAACTTCTTCTTGTTTACATACATTTATTTCATGTGTGTGACATACCTCTGGTGTGACAGATGACGGGTCGGAGGTTCGATCCTCAGCAGTTCAAGGTGGAGGCCGAGGCGCCCAGTGGTCGGGTGATCCGTATGTGTGGAGATGGTCATTACAATGCCCAGTTCACCCTGATGAGATAGGTGTGTGTGTGTGTGTGTGTGTGTGTGTGTGTGTGTGTGTGTGTGTGTGGGTCTGTGTGTGTGTGTGTGTGTGGGGGGGGGGGGGGGTGGGGGGGTGTGTGTGTGTGGGGTGTGTGTGTGTGTGTGTGTGTGTGTGTGTGGTGTGTGTGTGGGGGGTGTGGGGGTGTGTGTGTGTGTGTGCGTGCGTGCGCGTGCGCGCACGCGCGAGCGTGCGCCAGTGTGCGTGTGTCCCTGTCTGTCTGTGCGTGTACGGTATGCGTGCATGTGTGTGTGTGTGTGTGTGTGTGTGTGTGTGTGTGTGCATGACATTTTTAGTATTTACACATTTTTTTAGAACAATGCTCACGAACATGACGAGGCATGCGCATCCACGTATCTTTCCTTGTTGGTTTGTTTTTGCTTTACTGTTAGTTATTAGTAAGAGCATTCACGTTGTTTGCTTTTCATATCAATAAAAGTTATGTAAATCCTTGTTATTCTATGTTTATGATTATGAAGATTGTGTTTGATGCTTGGTGTTTCTCGTCATGTATTTTCGTATTATGTAGTTACTTGTTTCATGTATCTTAAGATTTGTTACAATGCTAATATGTGTATGTGTTGTTACTGTCTGATGCTGCTTGTGTTAAGGTTTGTTGGTATGTATATATTTGAAACTGTGTTAGTTGATGTTTGTCGCTCTATAAATATTTGATGCTATTTATTTTAATATTAATTGCTATGTATGTATTAGTTGCTGTATATCCCAACATATTTGTTGCTGTGGATGTCAAGATTTTTGTTAATGTCTTTAAATGTTTGTTGTCATAAAGGTCAATATTTGTTGCTGTACCTATTGATATTTGTTGGTATGTGCGTTACCATTTTGTGCTGTGCATGTTATCGTATATTGCAACAAATCCTTATATTTGTTATTTGGTCTTCATACTTGTTGCAATATCTGTTCATATTTGTTGCTCTGTCTGTTGATATATGCAGCTTTAGATGTGAAAAGCTGTCGCATGTGTATTAATATATGTCGTAATGTACGTTAACATTAGCTTCCACATGTTCAGGTTCGTTGTCACGCATGCTGACATACGTCGTTATGTAGACATTTGTCTCTATGATGTAGTTCAACACGTATTGCCATGTTGATGATCATCGCCGTGTGTGTTGCTGCTGGGCAGGACGTTGGCGGGTGGCCATGTACTACAACAACGAATTCATGGACGGCTGCCCGGTGGACGTCTGCGACCCTTCCCAGGTGCTCGTGCGCGGCTTGCGCGGGCGGCCATATTGGCAAACAACAAACCTTTCAAGGTGAGCTGACGTGCAAAAGGCACCGAACGTATCCGCCCCTCCCGAGACCCGTATGCAGCACGTGATCCCAAGCGTAGTCCTCGGCATCAAGTGTAGTATGGCAATCCCGCGTCTGGTGTATCAGACCCCGATCCGAGGCGTCATGTCATGCTCAAAAGACTACGCTACATCGTCGTCGTCGGTTGGCTTTTAATCTGATGATATCAGGTGATCGGATGAGATAAGCTGATCTGATGATGTCAGTTGATCGGGATGAAGTAAGCTGATCTGATGATGTCAGTTG
>JADBJO010008624.1:35000-42500 GCA_016801955.1 Conus betulinus
TTCATATAAATGATGGCTTTATTGGTCTCTGCCTTTGTTGATCGCAATGGATCGGTTCCACGTTTGTCGCTTCTGTTGGGTGGGGTGTGTGTTGGTGTTATAGGGTCGGTCGATTTAGTTGCTCTCGGATCGTTTTGCCCGTCTCTTCAGCTTTTTCTTTGTTGTTGTCAGTAAAATTTCCCACCTGTCCTTCACTGGTTTGTCTGCATGCTCGAACTTGCAAAAGAAAAAAAGAAAAGAAATTACGCAAGTGCAGTAAGGGGGAGTCTCTGCGATAAGAAGCAGGTCGAAGTGGATCACCGGAGTGTGTAAAGTCCACGGTGGATCGTCTGGAAATTTGGACAAATTACGCATGACTCCAAGGTCAGTGTCTATATTGTTCAAATTGGGGAAGAATACGGACCCCTAAGGTTGGAACCGAACTGGGGTTCTTTACATCAGAATCGACGAAAACCTTGATCAGAAATATTCCACGAGCTGTGATTTTCTTCTTTTTTTTTTTTCTTTTATCTCCGGTAAGAATTCAGTATGTTTTTTTTTCATCCGATCTAAGATATTTTGGGAGGAAAATTGAAGTTTTTTTTTGCGCGTTGAAAAACAACTAGCCTATTGAGGTTTTCTTTTTTTATCACCTGTGTAAGTAATTGACTTCGATGAGATGACAGCCATCATATGGTCCCTCGAGTTCAGCTGGGCTATAAGCAACATGAACTGAACAAAACTGGAACGTGTCCACCTCTTTCTTTGTCACCGTGTAATGGTCCTTTAGAATTCCTCGTTCAACAGCCTTTTCTGCTTGTTTAGATATGCTGTCAGTGTAGACGCTGTACCTGTTCTGTCGTTTTACTAAACTTCTTTTGTTTAAAAAAGCCGTGAGCTGTTCTGCGCTTTCACTTTAACCGTTTTTCTCCTGTTCATTACGGGCAGTTTTCTTCACGTTCCTCACTTCCTCTTTCTGTGGTGTATCACTGGTCCAATCTTTGTATTGCTTTTTTTTTTATTCTTGTTCCGGATCTGTCCCCGTGTGTCATGCTAGGTCTTCATTCTGTGTTGCCTCCCGGTTGCTGTCTACTTCATGCCCTCTCGTGCATCTCCTGCAGCATTGGGAACCTCTTTGAACTGCTGATGCGGAACTGGCAGTTGATTACCCCGAATATTGTTGGTCTCCCATCACCGGCGTTTTGTTTGTCTAAGAAAAAAGTTTTCGGCTCCTCACAGCCTGATTTCATTGTAAATGTTTGCAAACGTTTGTGTTCTGACTTTGTGATCTGTACTCTCCTAGTTGCGCTTTTTACACATTAATACTTAGTTATTTTTAGCATCATTACGACACTATTGATGACTACTATTAATAGTGTTTGTATGAATAATTGTTATTATTATCATCATCATCATCATCATTGTTGTTATTGTTATCATCATTGTCATCATCATCATCACCATCATTGTTGTTGTTGCATCATCACCATCATTATTGTTGTTGTTGTTGTTGTTGCTGTTGTTGTTGTTGTGTATCATCACAATCATATTGTTGTTATCATTATTGTTGTTGTTGTAGTGGTGGTAGTGGTGGTGGTGGTGGTGGTGGTTATAATCATCATCCAATGATAAACGTCCCGTCCCACATCCCTTGCAGTGAACTGCAACCAAAGCAGGGGAGGGAACTCTGACGGCGGAAGTGACGCACCGGGGGCGAGCGCTACCCGTGCCAGATACGGCCTGACGCCCAGCCGGGCGTGCAACCACGTGTCCTTCAAGCCCCGAGGTCCGGGGCTGTACAAGATCTGGATGGAATACGATGGCAGACCCGTGAAAGGTAGGCCTGGCATCACGTCTGCCTGTCTGTCTGTCTGTCTGTCTGTCTGTCTGTCTGTCTCTCTGCTTCTGTCTGTGTGTGTGTGAGTGTAACATTTCTTTGAAACGTAGAGGACCAGGTGTGTACAATCTTTGGATGAAATTCGATGGAAGTCCCGTAAAAGGCAGGCCTGGGGACTGTTTGTCTGCTTGTCTGCTTGTGCAGGGACTGTTTGTTTGTCTGTCTGTCTGTGCGTGTCACGTGCCCTTCAAACTTCGAGATACCAGTGTTCCACAGGATCTGGATAAAGCAGACAGGAGTCCTCGTGGCAGGCAAGAAGAGCTATAATCTTACGGTGTGGTTCGTTTCTGTCCAGTTGTCCGTGACTGTTTACACCACGCATTCTTCCAGACCTCAGCGTCGGATGGAATGCAGTGATGGGAGGACTAGGGAAAGTCAGTCCTGAAAATCCTTATGTGGGTTCAGCGCCATGACAGTTCGTGTTGGTCCGTTGCCCAGCCAACCGCGGGTGGGGGGGGGGGGGGGGGGGGCAGAATTAAAGTTGCTCTGTGTGGGGACACCTTGGTTAGAACGAAGCTGAAAATGAAATGGGTTATTGTCATAATGGTGTTGATGATGATGATGCCGACGATGATGATGCCGACGATGATGATGACATGGGGAAATGGTTGCCATGATGCTGCTGATGTTAGTGTGATGGATGCTGTGTGATGGTGCAAATCACAGTGACATACGATCTCAACTCCCGTAGCGATGACGATGATAATGATGTCGACGACAAAATAGGAAAAAAAAAAACTCAAGGGAGAGCTTGACAGCAGAACGTCTTCAGAGAAGAAACCTCTCTCAAACAAGTGTTTCGGCCCAGAACTCTTTACACTCTAAGGGGCCGGGCCGCATCCAGGTCATGACTCCCAGATGCCCTTCTACTGCCAACTTTATTTTTTCCTGACGCTGCCGGGACTTGAACCGCAAATTTTGGATGTATGGGCATCTCAAGACGTGCCTTTTTAGACGGACGTCTTATGCCACTATTCACGTAACACCTGTTCTAGGTTGGGAAATTTAAGCCTTTTGAAGTTCACTTTTGCTCCTCTTCGACAAGATCTAGCCGGAAAAAAAATTTCGGCTGGAACATAATACTGATGTTGATGATGGTGGTGGTGACTCTGCTGCTGCTGCTGCTGCTGCTGCTGATGATGATGATGATGATGGCGCTGTGTCCAGGGTCTCCGTTCCTGCAGGAAATCGCGGAGCTGGGCAAGCCCAGGGCTTACGGAGATGGTCTGTACAGAGGCATCCCGGGAAGGCCACAGACCTTCTATGTGGACCCCCACGGAAATCCTGGTCACTTCACTGCTCAAATCTCTGGTGTGTGTGGTGGTGGGGGGTGTGTGGGGGGGGGAGGGGTATGAGTGTGCGTGTGCTTGTGTTGTGGGTGTGATGTGGTGTGTGTGTGTGCGTGTGTCGTCTGTCTGTCTGTCTGTGGGGGCGCGTGCGTATGTTTATGTGTACGTGAGTGTGTGTGAGTGTGTGTGTGTGTGTGTGTGTGTGTGTGTGTGTGTGTGTTATGTGTGTGTGTGTGTGTGTGTCTGTGTGTGTGTGTCGGGGGAAGGGCATATATATGAGTTATGTGTGTGTAGCTGTTAGCTATTTTGATTTATTTTGAAATTACGCTGATGATTCTTCTCTCTTCATGTTCACCTGTCACTGACATTTCACTATGCCGTGTGCAGGGCCCTCACAGCACGTGCCGTGTCAGCTGACCCCACAGAGTGACGGCACGCTGCTGGGCACCTACGTTCCCAAGGAGACGGGGCCCCATACCGTGGATATTCGAATGCAGGGGAAACCATTGAAGGTAATGGAGACAGTGATATAGGCCAGCCTAAACTGGCATGGATTGGAAGTGAGCAGAGAAGATAAGATTTAGGGCGAAATTTTTCCAGTTACAAGAGCCCCCCACAACCGCCTCCCCCCCCCCCCCCCCCCCCCCCCACCACACACACACACACCTCCCACCATCCACCATGGATGTTCGACATCCGGGCAGTCCTGAGAGTGTGGAAAGGAAGGAACTGTGAAGAGAGAAGGGAAGGAGGTGTAGATAGAGACGTACCTTCCGGAGAGGACAGGGCATGAGAGCATTAATATCCAGTTACAAAACAAGCCTGTTGAAGATAAAGGGAAAAGTAAGAACAGGAATCTACGTAGAATGATCTGATTCATCAATCGGAAGAAGTTTTTTCTTGTTGTTTTTGTTCGGTTGATTGTTTTCTAGTTTTGCAAAACACCAGCACTTGCGTAGCATGAAATAGTCTTCAACCGGAGGGGGTTCCTGTTTTCATGAAGTCGTCAACATTGCTCGATGAAGGTCATCATAGGGGGAGCAAGGTGCTTTTCAAGCTCTGCACAAACCATGGAATTGAAAATTACTCATGTTTTATTGGACCACTGTCACACACACACATACACAACACACACACACGCACGCACGCACGCACGCACGCACGTACGCACGCACGCACGCACGCACGCGGACGATCAATCGCAAAGATCGAAGTAGCGCTTTGCGTCCTCTTCAAGCTTTTTCTCTGCAAATCGTCCAACAGTTCTGGAACAGGATGTAAACCTCGTAAAGCTGAACTGTTCAGAAACTTGGGCGATACATACACAAGAACATCTGCCCCAACTGCTGCAGGGCTTGTACCTCCAGAACGGCTACCACCACCCCTCTCCTCCCCCCCCCAGCCACCTGCACTCATTCCCCAGGTTCAGCAAAATACCATCTTCCCCGTGCTCTTTGAGTAACGGTTACTAAGGAAATGACCTAAAAGATCATATGTATTTCTTGTCCAAACTGGCAGCCTTTACAATATTGGATTTGCCCAGTCTGCGATCACCAAACACATGACCTAGCTCGTTGTGGATTGATGAAGACAGCCGATGATTATTTCATGATGATGGCTGAACCCCAAATCTCATTAGGTCTTCGAAGACCGTTGAAGGTTATCTGGGACCACAATGACGACCAACAAAAATTACGGTGGTGATGGTGATGACGATGATAATTGAACTCGGATCCCCCAAGTTCATCGTAGAAGGAAAAAGGCCGTCATCAAGGTTGATGATGGTGATGGCAATGTCTAAACTCTGACGTGCCCCCCCCCCCCCCCCCCCCCCCCCCCCCCCCCCCCCCCCCCCCCCCCCCCCCACCAAAGGCAGTGTCTGTATTAAGGATGACAGTAACAATCGGCTCGCCCTGATAACTCTATGTTTACATAATAACAGTGAGGACAACTGTAGTGACGGAGGTGTTAGCGGTGGTTGGTGATGAGTTAAAAAACTTCCCTTTCACCAGAGAGTCCCTTCAAGCCTTTCATCGTCGACCCGAGGTCACGTGCGGCCGGCAGGAGGCTGGAGCTCATTGGTCAACTCCAATGAGATCATCCCTCTGCACGTGAACAGGGAGAAAAACACCTGCCTTTCGACACGTATGAAGCAGGGTTAGGTAAGCAAGGTGTACGTGTACCCACTGTCTGTCTGTCTGGCTCTGGTGAGCGTTTACAGGCATCCTTATATCAAAGTTTGCTTTTTGTCACCCTGTCTGTACCTATCTGTCTCTCACCAGTTCCTGTCCTATCCCTTCTCTCTCTTTCTCATGTCGGCGCTTCTCTCTCTCTCTCTCTCTCTCTCTCTGTTCCTTTCGGTCTCCTTCTTCTCAGCTTTTGTTCTTCTTTATTTCGTATGTCTTTGCGCGTGAATTTATGAAATGTCTACTTCATGCTCCCCAATCCAGGTTGTGTCCTCTATCATTTCTGACTGTATATGTATTTGTATAGGGACATGTTTCTGTGTAACATTTTCTTTACTCCGTCTCAAGGTGATCTCTCTTTCTCCCACCCCACCCCCACTCTCTCTCTCTCTCTCCTCTCTCTCTCTCTCTCTCTCTCTCTCTCTCTCTCTCTCGCTCGCTCGCTCGCTCGCTCGCTCTCTCTCTCTCTCTCAGCTCCTTGTCTGTATCTCAGAGTTACTTTCCGTTATTTCAAATGGGGAAAAATCACTGAAGATTAAAAAGAAATATCTTAATACCAGTGAGGAGAACAAGGAGTTGCACGGTCACCAGCCAGGTCAACTTTGTTCATAGTTATTGTCTGCATCTTTCCATTTGTACATTACCGCTTTGGTGGTTCTATTTTGTCCGAGTTCTAGTTACTGTTGTTCCTTTTCTTTTTTCAAACGTTTTCTAGATTCATCACAGAGCGATGGGCCCATTTGTTTCATTTCTGAACATGTTGATAGAGTCAGAAATTAATAATAGTAGGAATACGACAATGATTTAAGAAGAAGAAGAAGAAGCATCACCACCATTGCTACTTCTCAACTCATCCACCTCCTCCTTCTCCTCCTACTGCCACCACCATCATAACCACCACACCACCACCACCACCACCATTACTACTATTACTACTGCTGCTGCTGCTGCTGCTTCTACTTCTATTGTTTCTATCATCAGTTCTACTAAACTCATGGGACAAAAGTCTGTCCCCTCGGCACTTTCAGCGCTGACTACCTGCAGGCACCTGATGCTGAAAACTTATTATTCTTACCTCTAGGATGGACTTGACTTGCTGGTACTTGGTAATCTGACCCTTCCGACTCCAAACATGCTGACAGCGTCTCGGTAGAGAGACGTAAAGGGAGTGGACGTAGGCAACAGTCAGTTGATTCCAGCAAGCGGTGAGTGCACAGTGCAGATCTGCGACAGTACTGATGCGGCGATTTTTTTTTTTTCCCTCACGCGAGTCATGAGGACTTGTCCACACGTTCACGACTGGATTTAGATCTGGACTTTGAGGGAGCCAGAAAAACACGGGAACTCTGTGCTGTCGCTTCCAGGTCTCGGTGTGAGCCGAACGGTGAACAGAGGCGTTGTCTTCTTGCAGGTAACAGCATTTGTTTGGGTAGTGGTCGGCAACAGACGGCAGAAAACTTGTTTTCCAGCACATCAACGTACTTCTGACTGTTCATACTGATTTCCACGAACACCAGTGGTCCAACTCTGTCATATGAAATGCATCCCCATACCATTAATTTCAAAGTAGTCTTCGGGCCAAGATGGACGCTGCACAGAGAAAGCGCTGACCACTTCTCTTCGATTTACCTCCATAGTTTTACACGTCCATTGGGTTTGATCACAATGGTCATTTCACCACTGAAAATAACATTTTTCCACAGAGCGTTCACAGTCCAGTGAAGTTTACTCTTACAGTACTGCAGCCGCTTCTTTCTGTTCACTTCCTTGATGACTAGTTTCTTCACTGGGGGATGCTTTGAATTGCCAAGTCCATGCAAATTTCGCTTGACTGTCTTTTGGCTGACCTCAACGGAGGTTGATGCATGGAATTCAGCTGAATTTCAGAAACTGTGGTAGATCTGTCCCTTTTTACGATCTTTGACAATGTAGACACGCACCTGTTTGTGAACACTCTGGGCCTACCACTCCTAGGTTTGCTTTTCTACCCTTTTTTTTCCTGTCCACAATAGCGTTTGTAAATTTTCCCGACGGTTGACCTGTGCAACTTAAACACATTTGCCACCTCAAACACCCGAAGTCCCTGGTCTATCGACACAGCTGTGAGCTGTTTGTTTGCCGATGCCAAACCAGATCTAACAGCAAATCG
>JADBJO010008624.1:52500-55000 GCA_016801955.1 Conus betulinus
GATGAGTGTTGACGTCATTCACAAGGATGAGTGTTTACGTCATTCACAAGGATGAGTGTTGAGTCATTGACAAGGATGATGAGTGTTGACGTCATTGACTAGGATGTTTAGTGGTGGTAGTTGAATTAACTGAAAAGGATACTATGTGGCGGAATTATTGACAATAATGATAAGTGTTGACGTCACTGACAAGGATGTTGGATGGTGACGTCATTGATGAGGATGTTTAGTGGTTGTAGTCAAATGAACTGAAAAGGATTCTTACGTGGAGGAATCATTGACAAGGATGTTGACTGGTGACGTCATTGACAAGGATGATGAGTGTTGACGTCATTGACAAGGACGATGAGTATTGACGTCATTGACAAGGACGATGAGTGTTGACGTCATTGACAAGGACGATAAGTGTTGACGTCACTGACAAGGATGTTGAATGATAACGTCATTGACAAGGATGATAAGTGTTGACGTCACTGACAAGGATGTTGACTGATAACGTCATTGACAGGGACGTCGAGCGGTGAATGATCTGACAAGGGTGGTGTGTGTGTGTGTGTGTGTGTGTGTGTGTGTGTGGTGATGGTGTTCTCAGGCCGACTGACGGCGACAGTGCGGGGCCCCCACCCACACAGTGCCCTCCTCTGTGGAGGACCGAGGGGACGGGAAGCCTACAGTGAGTTTTGTTCCCGAGGAGGAAGGTGAGATACCTGGTTGTGTGACAAAAAGGTGTTGGGGTGAGGGTTACTGTTCTTGTACGCAACCTCAGCGTGAAATGAGATCGCTATGAGTTCATTTTAAAAGCGAAATTCTGACTAATCCGCCGGAGAAAGGGGACAAACAAATTACGAGACAAAACGCAACGCGTTTCAACGTCTTTGGTCCGCTTCAGGCAAGATAAACAACGTTCCGGACAAAGAAAAACGAAGAACGAGCAATCACTTATTTTCTCAAAGTTGGCGCAAGATGTTCGTAAAGTAAACGTCCATCTTGCACCCAGGTTAAGAAATGATTACCCATTCTTCGTTTTTTCATTGTCCTGAATGTTGTTTACTTGCCTGTAGAAGACCAGCAAGGTCAAAACGCGTCGCGGTTTATCTCAGTAGTGCGGTTGTCCCCATTGTCTGGTGGATTCATCATAATTTCTCTTCAAAAAATGTGTTTCAATTTCCCCGCTTGCGGTCACCTCACTTCAAAACGAACTGAGATCTTTCGGAGTTCATTTTCATTTTCTTTCTGTGGTGTCCGTAGATACGATAATCAAAGAACGGGCTTTTGAGTAACGTTTTGAGATGGAGGGAGGGAGGGTAGTAAGATATGGTTGGTAACGTTTGTTAACACGAACGCGATCGAAAACGTTCATTTCGTTTTACCTCATCGCATGTCACGTCACGGCGCGTCTCTTCTCTGCAGGCAAACACTACATCGACGTCAACTGGAACGGAAACCCCATGGCCCAGTCGCCGTTGCTGGGGTACGCCACCCGTGACCCCATGACTAACGGGTACGCGAACGGGTCTGCCCCCGGTCTACTTTACAGGGCACACTCCCAGGTCAGTTCTGTGCCGCCGCTCGTCAGGGTCTGTGTGGTCTCACTCAAATAAAGTGAAATGCGTTTTTTTTTTGTTGTTGTTTTTGTTTGTTGTTGTTTTTTTTCAATACGCAGACTCGCACATGTTGCGCGCTCACACACACACACACACACACACACACACACACACACACACATACGCTTTTTCTCTCTCTCACATACACTGACTGACTGAAACCAATTTATTGTCAGATAAACTCATGGTTGTACTGACAAAATACATAAACACACACGCGCCCGCGCACGCATACACACACACACGCAGTGTAAACCATTGTAGTAAGCTGTCGGGTTGTCTTCTGCAAAGTGTCGTCTTCTGCAGTGTTCCGTTACTGTATGTGGCCGTATGTACACACCTACTGCAATTAAACACCAAAACATACAGACACAGTATCTTGACTATCCAAGAACGTAATTTTACTGCGGATCTTTAAGCTGGTGGAAGACTTGACTAAAGGGTGCGTGCGTGTGTGTTGCACACGTATGTGCGTATGTGTGTGTGTGTGTGTGTGTGAGAGAGAGAGAGAGAGAGTGCATCTGTGTGCGCAGGCGGAACATCCGCGATCGACAGGAAAGTGACACGCTTGCCGACTGACACCACGTGATAAACGCGGTATCGCCAATGCAGGGGAAACAACTCGTTTAGTCTTTGCTGTAGTGCGAGTTCCTTCCCGTGGCCCAGAGCTCGCAAGGCCTGCGTTGGACAATGAGCCATTAGAACAATGAAACTTCCAGCGAGGGGTGAAGGAGAAGCGAGGAGGGACGGGGATGGGGGCGGGTGAGGCGTGGGGAACATCTGTACCGCTTCTAGACGAAGAAGGCCGGACATTGTGTCCCCCTGCCACGCCGTCAGGGCTTTGGTCTGTCATACCTCCAGATACATGCCACTGAAAAGCGTTCGCCACTTGCCAT
>JADBJO010008624.1:57500-70000 GCA_016801955.1 Conus betulinus
TTATCATCTTCTGCAGTCTTTTGGCTTAGTTGTCTGCCATTTTGTGCAACCTTTCCCGTTACCTCTGTGTTTTTTTTTTTTTTCCCATCAGCTTTCTTTTTTGCTTTTCGGCAGCCTTTCTGTCGGCTGTCTACGTGTTTCAGAAAGTTGAACATCGAGATATACCGTGCATTAAGTGTAATGTTAATGATCTGGATAGATTTTTTTTTTTTTTTTTTTTTTTTTTTCAAAATCAGTTTGTAACAGCTGTCAAAACAGTAGTAGGATAGACACGAAAGCTCAAAAAAAAATGTTTTTACTTTATCTTTCATCTAAGAATCGAATAAAACCCTGTTGTGAAGGTCATCCTGCAAACTGGAAAAAAAGGCTCCATTTTAGCAACTGTTGTAAAGAGGCGTGTGTGTGTGTGTGTGTGTGTGTGTGTGTGTGTAGTTTTTTTTTTTGTTTGTTTGTTTGTTTTTGTTTGTTTTTTTGTTTTGTTTTTTTTTTTAACTTCGGAATGAGTGCTTAATTACCGCCAATTTCATCCACATACATCGCATAGTCTTGCTATTTGTGTTATTACAATCATCGTTCGTCTTTTGTCTTCACTTTTCTCTTTCGATCCACGTACTCCCATGGGTTTTCTTTCTATTTCTGGTAGAAACCTCTGCATCACTAGGCTGCTGTTAGTGTGATAGCAAGTCTGTATTGCGTCTTCCTAAATTTTTTGTATCTTGAATTGTATTGTATACGATGACATTTTTGTTGTCGCTACAGATTTTTGTGATTTTAGTTATGAATGCAGGATGCTTTTGTCTTCTGCCTCAGTTATTGTGCCCCCTTACAGTACTCTCAACCCGGCCCTCCCCGATACTATCTATTTATTATTTATTTATTCCATACTTCTGGAGACATCTTCCTCCTCTCAACCCTTCCAACCTCCCGACATCCCGTCCCACCCCCACCCCCACCCCCCGTCTCCCCCAGTGTCCGCAAGAGGGCTGTTTTTCCCATCCTCAGCTTCCTAATTAACGGTCAACTAACCATGTATGCAATGTGCCTTCCAGGGCA
This sequence comes from Conus betulinus, assembly GCA_016801955.1. NCBI lineage: Eukaryota > Metazoa > Mollusca > Gastropoda > Neogastropoda > Conidae > Conus > Conus betulinus. Next base: position 58,554 of record JADBJO010008624.1, read on the forward strand.
GATGACGGCGTCGGTACGTGGTCCCACTAAGCCGATTCCCGCTAGGGTGAAAGACGACAAGAGCAGCAGACCTACGGTGCATTTTCACTCCTCAAGAAGAAGGTTAGGCAGCATGATCATCGTGATCATCTTTCTTCACCAAAAAAATATGTGTGCGTGTGTGTGTGTGTGTGTGTGTGTGTGTGTGTGTGTGTGCGTGTGTGTGTGTGTGTGTGTGTGAGAGAGAGAGAGAGAGAGAGAGAGAGAGAGAGAGAGAGAGAGAGAGAGAGAGAGAGAGAGATGTATAACCCGAACGAAATTTTGAGAAAGACAGAGACAGAGAGAGAGAGAGAGAGAGAGAGAGAGAGAGAGAGAGAGAGAGAGAGCGAGAGAGAGAGAGAGAGGGGGTTGTTATAACGCGAACGATATTTTGACTCAATGAGAGTGAATGCTGGGGAATGACTGCGTTGACATTGACACACACACCCCCCCACCCCCCCCCGCCCACCCAAAGTATACTTTCCACTGCTTTTGTCAGGTAACTGTCTTAAACAATAATTCAGAACTGTTTGTCACGGGAAAAATGTCTGCAGTGGAAAAAAAAAATGACAAAATTCCCATTTATAAATCAGTGTTTGGACTAGTCGAAATTCCTTTTTTGGTAACCTTTTTATCTTCATCTTCATTTTGTGCCACCAGTATGAATACACAGTATTTGTAACTAATGGCATAAACTTCTTTTCCCTCCCATTTCTCAAACACTGAAGAAGTTAATAGTCGTTGAATTCTGGACAGGGTTATTGTCAGTCAGTCAAGGAATTCTCACATCAACAGCACAAAGCAGACTGGTATCCAGTAAAAAAAAAAAATGTAAAAAAATATATGTCCGTTATGCCAGATGATGAAACATTTCTTGAGTCCCCCCCCCCCCTGCAAACACACAATGTGATTCCACAAATACCAACTACGTCCAGTGCCCACCTACGTATTTACCTATATGTAATTAGTGCGGATTAGCTGGGGGAAGGGCGAGTTAACAGGCTACGGCATGAAACTCCTATTGATGCATAGAATATAATGCAAAGTGCTATCTCCATGCAGAAATTACGATGTAGGCTGTTTGACACGTTGAATCTGTCACGGATTTCGAGCGGCCTGTATTCCCCACACTGACTTCACTGGTTTCCAGGTAAACACAGCATCCATGTCAACTGGAACGGGCGGCCAATAGCTCAGTCGCCCGTCATCGGGTATGCGGTTCCCGCTCACCCTTCTCCCCACGACTCGCCACCCGTGTACCTGGCCGGTTACCACCCCAGGTAGGTGTGTGTGTGTGTGTGTGTGTGTGTGTGTGTGTGTGTGTGTGTGTGTGTGTGTGAGAGAGAGAGAGAGAGAGAGAGAGAGAGAGAGAGAGAGAGAGAGAGAGAGAGAGAGAGAGAGAGAGAGAGAGGATCGTGGGGGTCCCATGGGAGAGACTGGGAGCTCTTACAGTGCAAACTGTGTTCTAGCCTTCTGGAAGTTATCAGCGGGTCCCTTCTTCATTTCTGTCATTCTGTGACTCTGGTGTGTGTGTGTGTGTGTGTGTGTGTGTGTGTGTGTGTGTGTGTGTGTTGTGTCTTTGTCTTTCTTTGCTATCATCTCCTATCTGTTGTCCATTCTCCTGTTTTGTTCAAGATCGGGTGTTTCAGTCTTTTTTTTTTTCTTTTGATGCTGGTCACAGTTTAAAAGACGCATCGTTTCCATTGCAGTCTGGCAACCAGGCAGCTAGACTCCGGCATGGACACCAGTTGTCCACTGTGCAGTGTCTGTTTGTCTGTCCATCGCTCCTTTCCTTTCTCTCTCTCTCTCTCCTCTCCTCTCTCTCTCTCTCCTCTCCTCTCTCTCTCTCTCTCTCTCTCTCTCTCTCTCTGTGTGTGTGTGTGTGTGTGTGTGTGTGTGTGTGTGTGTGTGTGACCCCCGGCATGGACACTAGCACTGTGCAGTGTGTGTTTGTCTGTCCATCGCTCCTTCTCTGTGTGTGTGTGTGTGTGTGTGTGTGTGTGTGTGTGTGTGCTTTGTTTTATTAAAATTGTTTAACACATACCTAAATCTGTAACTGAAAATCAAGCAACCAGAAAACGGCTGGCACTCTCTTTACGTTCTCTTTCTGTCCGCTGTAATGTTGCCGGTGGTTTACGTACCACCATGGTATGTTATTGCTAGATGCAAGTAGATGTCGGCTTTGCTGCTTGTCTTTTAGGGTAGCAATTTTTTCGCCTTACATGTTCGCAGTCCAGAAAAGGCTCTGGGTGGCCGCTTGGGCTTTAGTCATAAATCTGATCCGAATTACATGAGACGATTGTGAGTGTTCTGAGGAAGAAAGTACTTTTAATCAGATTGGAGACAGTTACGAAGGAGAAGAAATGTGTAGCTATAGTTTATACTGGATTCAGCAGAGACAGCATCCTTCATTCGCCTCTGCAACATGTATCTTTTTCATTCCACTCTCTGTAGGGAAGGTTTTAAGTAGTACTGAAAATACATTCATCGAAAAATTTAGTCCAGTCAAAATCGAGGTCTCGGTGCGTGGCGATATTTTTTTTTTTTTTTTTTTTTTTTTTTTTTTTTTTTTTTTTTTTTTGCAAACCTGGAACCAAAAGTGAAGAAGAAAAAGCTGACAGATCCACGCATTCAAGTGTGCCATCTGTCTTCTTGTGCGCATGCAAGTTGTGGACCATGGTAGCAGAATTGCAACGGAAGATTCCTACGCGCTTTCGAATCGTGGGCTGGTGACGGCAGAATTGCAATAGAAGACCCAGGCAGTGGATACGAACTGCTTCAAAAAATACTCAGCATGCGAGTCCCAATGGAGACCTGCTGAAAAGAAATCAGACGTTGGATGAGCGTGCATGTTACGTAATGACTCGGACAAACCAGGGCCAACCTCTAGGGAACAGTGCAGAGGAAGAGAAGAGGGGGCAGGCAATTCTGAAAGGACCGGGTTTCCATTGCCACAACCCATACACCAGGCCGCCACCGACGGTGGGAGGATAATCCATATAGTGTTTATCATTGTAGTGATCTCCCACGGTCATAGTGGGCTCCGGGACTAGTGGTAATGTTTGCAACGTTTTTTATTGGCTTTGAAAGAATTATTTCTGAAAAAAGTGTCCAGGACTTAAATCTAATCCATATTTGTTTGTCTATGTTTTTTTTTATGGGAGCATGAATCATACAATATTTTTTCCACTCTAGTTACGTTTCAGTTTTAAGAGGAGGAGGGAGCATTAAACGCCCAGAGTATTTTCTTCTTCTCTGTTGTTGTATATTTACTAATGTCTCTGTTCATTGTAGGCTCGTCATTCTCAGTTGGCCTATAATGTGTTAGCCAAAGGAGAGTTAGTCTACGTTTGCTTGGTGCAGGGAAAGTCAGCCCTACAGCCATGACAAAGACATCATCCCTCTGAAGGTGAACCAGTCCAAACGACTGCCCTTCGATGCTTCAGAGGCAGGGCCCGGTAAGACCACAACGTGTGTGTGTGTGTGTGTGTGTGTGTGTGTGTGTGTGTGTGTGTGTGTGTGTGTGTCTGTCTGTCTGCGTGCGTGCGTGTGTGTGCCCTTTGTGTGTGCGTAATATGTGTCTTAATGCCGCCACTTACCTATTGTTTTGATCTACCCGCATATGTGTACTTTTTTTTAATGTTTTGTTGTGCTTTACACATAACGGATGTGTTGTAACGTATGTACTGTTTTATATTACAAAGATAGACAGACGGACAGACTGAGATCTTTTTCTCCTCCTTATCTTGCTCTTTTGCTCCTCATGATTCTGCTTATTTTTCCTTTGTGATATTTTGTGTCAACAACCATCTTCTCACCATTATATGGTATTCGTCTTCTTCCTCTTCTTCTTTTTTTTTCTTCTTCTCAATATCATTTTTATTATATTATTATTATTATTATTATTATTATTGAAAAACAAAACGGGTAAAAGATACAAGAACTTATTGGGTTTTTGTTTGTACTGCATACACTTTTCTTCAAGAGCTCGCTGCGACTTTCGCATCGACTTTGCATTAATTTATCCGATACATACCAAAGACAAAGTCTGGCTGTCTACAGTTGAAACAGTGGAACAATATGTGAATATGTGTTCGGATGGTAATGGAAGGTAAGTTAAGGTGTGGCCAGTTGGGTGAAGATTGGCATCACTCGGTTTGCTGTATTCCTGCTGAACAAACTGTATGAAAGGAAACGGTGACTTCAGTTTGAAAATCGCTCTGTATATCTGACTATCCCCTATTCCTCTCTCTCTATCTCTCGCTCATCTCTCTCTCTCTATTCATATAGGGTATGTCTGTCGGTCTGTCTTTGGCTGTTCTGTGTAGCTATCGCTATCTCTCTCTCTCTAATCTCTATCTCTCTCTCTCGCTTCATCGTCTCTTATCTCTATCTCTCCTCCCTGTCGCTCTCTCTCTCTAGAGCGATAGCTCTCGAGCTAGCGACCTAAAATCTCTCTATCGGTGAATCCTTTCCCTCTTGCATCTATCTCTCTCTCTCTCTCTATTCTCTCATCTCTCCTCCTCTCCCCTCTCTCCCTCTATCTCTCACTCTGTATCTCTCTGCTATGACGTCTCTCCCTCTTCAGCTCTCTGACTCATTCAGCTATCTCTCTATATCTTCTCTCGTATGGCGATCTTCGAACGCGCCCTCTTAAAATCTCGCTCTCTCTCTCTCGCTCTCTCTATTCTCTGACTCTCTCCCTCTTCTCTCTCTCCTCTCTCTCTCTCTCTCTCTCTCTCTCGCTGACTTCTTGGCCCTCTCCATCTTCTCGCTCTCTGTCGCCTTTCTCTCTCTCTCTCTCTCTGTCTCTCTCTCTTTCTCTGACTCTCACTCTTCCATTATCTCTCTTCTCTATTTCTCTGACTCTCTCCCTATTCATAATCTCTACTCTCTCTATCTCGCGCTCTGTCTATCTGTCTATGTCCTCATACTCAATATTAATATCTATATATCTCTATCCTCTCTCTGGACGCTCTACCCCTATACGCTAATATCTCTATCTCTCTCTATATCTCTCTCTCTCTCCCTAGCATCTGTGCTCTTCTATGTATCTGACTCTCCCTCTTCATCTCATCCGCTCCTATCGCTCTACTCTCTCTCTCTCTCTTATCTCATATCTCTCATATCTCTTGACTCGCTACCTCTCAAATCTTCTCTATCCGTTCCACGCAACGTCTTCTCTAAAGACTCTCTCCTTCTTCATCTCTCTCTCTCTCTCTCTCTCTCCCTCCCTCTCTCCTCTGCTCTCTGTCCTCTCGCTGTCTCTGGACTCTCCCTCTTCATCTCGGAAGAGTAGCGAGGCTCTCGATCTCTCCTCTATCTCTTTCATCTCTAATCTTCAGCTCGAGCTCTTCTCTCGTATGACTCGCTCATGATCATCGACATCTCAGAGATCTCTCGCGATAGCGAGCTCTCTCTCTCGCTAGAACTCTCGCTCTCTCTGACTATTCTCCACTATTCAAGATCGCTCTCTCTATCTCTCTCTCTCTCTCCTCTCTCTTCTCGTCTATCTCTGTATCTGACTCTCCCTAGTCAATATCTATCGCTCACCTCTATAGCTATCTCTATCTCTATCTATCTTGACTCGACTCCTTCCATCCTAATCTCTCTCTCTATCTCTCTCTCTCTCTCTGCCTCTCTCTCTATCTCTCTGAATATCTCCGCTCTCATCTCTCTTTCTCCTAACTCACTCTCTCTCTGACTCTCTCCTTCAGATGATCTCGCGGCGCTCACTTACTCTATCTCTAGATCTTCCTCTCCTCGCTCTCTCTCTCTCTCTCTCTCTCTCTCTCTCTCTCTCCTCTCTCTCTTCGTCTCTGTATCTTAATATCTCTCTCCTCTCTCTCCTCTCTCTCCTCTCTCGCTCCTATCATCTCTTAATATTTCTCTCTATCTCTTTCCTGTTTTTCTGACCTGACGTGATCTCTATCTCCCCGCCCCCCCTCTATCCTCTCTATCGCCCTCTCTCTGGCTATATGATTCTTCTCTTACCTTCATCTCTATCTCTCTCTCCTCTCCTATGTCTCTGACTCTCTCCCTCTTCATATATCTCGTCTCCTCTGAATCTTTCCATATTCCATCTCTCTCTCTCTCTCTCTATCTCCTCATATATCTGTCTCGTGTCTCTGACTCTCTAAATCTTTCATCGCTCTCTCTCGCTCTCTCTCTCTCTCTATCTCATCTCTACTTTCTCTCTGTGTCTCTCTTGTCTCTGACTCTTTCCCACTTCATATATCTCTCCTCTCTATAGCTCATCTATATCTACTCTGACTCTTTCCCTCTTCATCTCGCTCTCTCTAGCTCTCTCTCTCTATCTCTCTATCTCTCCCCCTCTCATCTCTGTCTCTCGCTGTCTCTGACTCTCCCTCTTAAGCCATCTTCTCTATATCTCTCTCTCTCTCGCTTCATCTCTCTCGCTCTCTCTCTAGCTCTCTCCTCTCTCTCTCTCTCTCTCTCTCTCGGGTCTCTATCTCTCTCTGTCTCTATCTGTCCCCCTCTGACTCTCTCCCTCTTCATCTGCGCGATCTCCTCATCTCTCTCTCTCTCTACTATAGGTCTGTGAACTATCTCCTCTTCATCTATCTCTCTCTCTCTCTCTCTCTCTCTCTCTGCCTCTTCATCTCTTCTCTAATCTCTATTTCTCTGACTCTCTCCCTCTTCATCTCTCTCTCTCTCTCTCTCTCTCTCTCTCTCTCTCTCTCTCCTCTCTCTCTCTATTTCTCTGACTCTCTGACTCTTTCCTCTTCATCTTCTCTCTCTCTCTCTCTCTCTCTCTCTCTCTCTCCTCTCTCTCTCTCTCTCCGGACTCTCTCCCTCTTCATCTCTCTCTCTCTCACTAACTCTCTCTCTCTCTCTCTCTCTCTCTCTCTCTCTTCTCATCTCTCTCTCTCTCTCTCGCTTCATCTTTCTCTCTCTCTCTCTTACTGTTTCTCATGCTGACTCTCTCTCCTCTCTCCCCCCCTCTCTCTCTCTCTCTCTCCCTTTCTCTCTCTGTCTCTCTCTGTCTCTGACTCTCTCCCTCTTCATCTCTCTCTCTCTCTCTCTCTCTCTCTCTCTCTCTCTCTCTCGCTCTGACTCTTTCCTCTTCATCTCTCTCTCTCTCTCTCTCTCTCTCCTCGACCTCTCTCTCTCTCTCTGACTCTCTCCCTCTTCATCTCCCTCTCTCTCTCTCTCTCTCTCTCCTCTCTCTCTCTCTCTCTCTCTTCTCTCTCTCTCTCTCTTCGCCTCTGTCTCTTCCTCTCTCTCTCTCTCTCTCTCTCTCTCTCTCTGTCTCTGTCTCCCTCCCTCTCTCTCTCTCTCCACCACTGACTCAGCCCTCCCTATCCCCCTCCCAATTAAAAAGACCTTACCGTTGACTGTTGCCTTGCTGACGAAGAGGCACATGACAAGATGCTAGGAGGTCTGCCAGTGCAGACGAGGGGAAAGAGAACCGGTTGATGTGATAATGTCCGGGTGCTGGTCTGACCAGGGGTGCTAACGGGAAGAGAGCTGGTGTTGATGTGATAATGTCCGGGTGCTGGTCTGACCAGGGGTGCTAACGGGGAAGAGAGCCGTGTTGATGTGATAATGTCCGGGTGCTGGTCTGACCAGGGGGTGCTAACGGGAAGAGAGAGCTGTGTTGACGTGATAATGTCCGGGTGCTGGTCTGACCAGGGGTGCTAACGGGAAGAGAGACGTGTTGACGTGATAATGTCGGGTGCTGGTCTGACCAGGGGTGCTAACGGGGAAGAGAGCCGTGTTGATGTGATAATGTCCGGGTGCTGGTCTGACCAGGGGTGCTAACGGCCACGGTTTAAAGGGACCCACGCACGCCATTCCTGCGCACGTGGAGGACCGGAAGAACGGCAAGCCCACAGTGCACTTCTCGCCGGAAGAGGAGGGTGAGCATATGTGTGTGTGGATGTGTCGGTATATGTGTGTGTGTGTGTGTGTGCGTGTGTGTGTGCGTGTGTGTGTGTGTGTGTGCGTGTGTGTGTGTGTGTGTGTGTGTGTGTGTGTGTGTGTGTGTGTGTGTGTGCTACTATTCTAATCATTATTATATTAATATCATTACTATAATTATATTATTATTATTATTATCATTTCGTTGCTAGTGTTATCGTTGAGATCAATGTGACTGCCGCTGGTTTTTCTGCTGTAATCGCGTCTCACTTTACGGGTTTTTTTTTTTTTCGTTGTTTGTTTGTTTGTTTTGCTGTTGTTTTTGTACCCTAAGAGAACTCTGTAGAACAGTAATAAAGAACAGGGAAAGCCCTGACCAGCCTTTCCGTTGACTGATTCAGTGTTTTGAGTCTGGGGTCTGACCAGCCCTGACGTGGTACGTTTTCACCTATGTCCCAGGCAAAACACCTGATTGACGTGGACTGAACGGCCGGTCCGTGCCCAAGTCGCCCTTTGTGGGCTTTGCCAACCAAAGATCCAGCTCCTTTTCTCATTCCCAAGTGAGGAGCGGTGACGCATGATTGACGTGGCGACAGTGTGTGCGTGTGTGTTTGTGTGGGCGCGTGTGTCAAGGTGTGGGGGGGGGGGGGATTGAGTGTGTGTGTGTGTGTGTGTGTGTGTGTGTGTGTATGTGTGTGTGTGTGTGTGTGTGTGTGGTGTGTGTGTGTGTGTGTGTGTGTGTGTGTGTGTGTGTGTGTGTGTGTGTGTGCAAATGCACGCGCGCAGGCGTTATGCATCAGTCTTTCTCCGTCTATTTCGGACCAATGTTTAGCTAGTGAAAAAAAAAAGGTCACCAGACCACCAAACGGTCCATCAAATAACTCATCAGCCTTAGACTTCTCAACAAAAAAATTTTTTTTTTAAAATCTCTCACTCCAGCCACCTTCAGGGAGACCCCGACGTCAGCATCCGCAGCAGTCCCCCCCCCAGCCCACCCTGTACCCGCTCCCCACCCAGGGTCCCGGGTCACCTGTCAAGTGGTGCTCAGCGGGCGGGGTCTGAAGGAGGCGGAGGTGAAGCAGCCGGCGGTGTTCCACGTGGACGGCACCCAGGCCCATCCCAGGTCAGAGCTGCTGCGACTGGTCACTTCGGGGGGGGGGGGGAGGGGGGGGGGGGGGGTCTCCCGCCACTCCCGCCACTGGACTTTTGCCCCCGTGCCATTGACTTTTTGTGCCATTGACTTTTGTGCCATTGACTTTTGTGCCATTTGACTTTCGTGCCATTGACTTTTGTGCCCCATAGACTTTTTGTGCCATTGACTTTTGCCCCCACGGATTTTTGCCCCGTAGACTTTTGCCTTCATCCCCCTCCACCATGGTCCCGTAGACTTTTGTTGCTCCGTAGACTTTTGCCCCGCTCCCACGTCCACGGACGTTTGCCCCGTGGACATTTGCGCCCCACCCCTATGGACATCTGCCCCGAAGACGTTTGCCCCGTAGAGTTTCCATGAAAATGATGATTTTTTTTTTTTTTTTGGTTCAAACTTTGCACAATCGCATCAGTTGAAGGAGAGGGTCAAGGTTTTAATATTAATTCCCCCCCCCCCCCCCCCCCCCCCCCCACCCACACACCCCCCCTCTTCATTATTAGAAAACACCGTGAGTCAACTGAGAGGGGTGAGCTCTCTCTCTCTCCCTCTCTCTCCCTCCCCCCCTCTCTCTCTCTCTCTCTCTCTCTCTCTCTCTTTCTCTCTCTCTCTCTCTCATCGCGTTGGAGTTGATTGCAAGGTAAAAATACGTACTTCCCTGTTTCGAGCAGTTTTGGGATGCCGCTAAACAGCAAGATATTTTCCATCAAAGAGGAGGCAGTAGGAGGCTGGAATCACTCTATGAAATGATGTTTTCTTCTTCTTTCAACTGATACAATGACAGTGTCGGGGATATCGTCATTTTCACGATGGAAAAATCTCCGAGGCGAAAGTCGAAGCGGGCGTAAATAGTCGTCGGACAACGTTTGTGACGTTTGGGGTAGGGTGGAGTGTTGTTGGTCCTCTGAGGGTTTGGTATTGGGGTGGGGTGGGGTGGACCTCTCAGAGTTTGGCATTGGGGTGGGGGTGGTTTGTCTGTTCCACCGCACTGTGGTAATGTGCTGTATGATCACGTTACGTTAGACTTCATTGTGCCGTTGCCCTGTTCACCACCGCTACTGTGTGCTGCAATAAAGTGCTCTTCCGCAGTCCTGTTCAGCTAGGTGGTTGTTTTGTGTTTTTTTTTTGTTTTTTTGTTGTTTTTTTTTTTAGAGATGCAAGTCTTTCATGGAACTCTCTATTGTATTAAAGAAATCGTGGAGTTCAAATTGTAACAAACTGTTTCGGGGAAAATCTAATCTTGCTAAAAAAAAAAAAAAAAAAAAAGAAGAAGAAAAAATGCTGCAGTCACAAAAAAAAAACAAACGATTACATATTGAATCTTTACCACACGAAATAGGACAGTTATTTAATATGTCACATGTTTTAAGCGCAATTGGAAGCGAAGCATCTTTTACTGTCTTAGTTACTATTCTCATGATGGTGATGACCGTGACGACGGCATCGACGACAACGACAGTGATGATGACGATTATGATGATGATAATAAATATGATATACTTTTATTCAAGGATCATTAATTTTATTACCATGTCACTGTTGTTATTATTATCATTATTATTATCATTGCCATCATCATCATCATCATCATCATCATCATCATCATCAACAACAACAACAACAAACATCATTATTACATTACAATATACTGTTATTCCCACACAAGAACATAGTATGACAAATGACCAACCTGCCTCCTCTTCCGTCGAGTTGACAGGAGATTCTACTATCATATCACACTGCCTGCAGGTAAACCCTCCGCCCACCTGGAGAGCCCCACCTCCAACGTCCCCGTGTACGTGGAGCCCATCAGACCTCAGGTCTTCCGCTGCTACTACGTCCCTGAGGTGTGGCGAAGTGGTTACGTCGCGGACTCCCGGCTGGGAGGTCGTGGGTTCGAATCCCATCAGAAGTCATGTGGGTTTTTCTGCCCCGACCGGCTCCTAACCCAGAGTTGAGTTTGCTGCGGACTCAGTTGGGGAGACTGGGACCACACAGTCGAGTTTCATCCACTTAATGGATGCGTTTTCTGAGAGTGTTGCTCAAATTTCCTGACCAACACTGCAGGTGCCTGTATCTCTCGGGCCTGGTTGACGCCGGATATATTATGAAAGGAAGCGTAGAGTACAGCCCTGTCATGTAGTCTCAGACCTAAATGGAAATCTGTAGCATCATCTTAATCATCTCATCTGCGACACTGCTCTACACTACGGTATGATTTGTATGCAAACGGACGTGGTGTGTCACGTGCAAAATTCGGAAAGCGCGAACAGTATAGATGTAAAATGGTGGGTACAGTTATACAATTGCCACAACGACCATGATTCAGGCATAACATACCGTAAAAGGGAAAAAAAAAAACGGGGGGGGGGGGGGGGGGGTGCTATTTACTCTTGAC
>JADBJO010008624.1:78191-90691 GCA_016801955.1 Conus betulinus
GTTTTTAAGAAAACAAAATTAACTCTTTGTTTTAACAGACACATTCTAACCCGTGCGTTTTGAAACCTGTGATGATAACTGCGTCTTTTACACTGTTTGACTGCTACAACAAATCCGAACGTGACTTGTTTCCCTTGCAGTGAGGGATCACACAAAATGTTGCAATACTCTAAAGCTCACTTTGTTTGACGCAGTATGTTCTAACTTCTAAACCCTGTATAAATAAAAGAGATGGAGATGAGACAGAAAAACTAAACAACCTGATCGTTTTCGTGTAGTACATGACAACCACAGAAGATCTGCAGGAAGTTCTGATCAAGTTGCTGCCCCTGACAACTCGGCTGCAATACAAAAACGTGCGTTGGTTTCACAGACATCGCGGAGCCTCGATCTCAAACGTTGACTGAGGTTTGGACAGTGTGGTAAATTACGAAGTGGAGAAGAAGGGGGGGGGAGGGGAGGGGGGGGGGGGGGGGAGTATTACATAGATGTCATCAGATAGTTCGCGTGACAATTAAGGGTTGGTAATCTTGTGAATATCATTTTTGTTTGCATTATTTGAGCTCAAATTAGACAGTTTGACGTTCAGTTTTGAAAGATCTTTACAAAAGTTCAAGCGCTGGTTTTAATCTCTTTTCACTCTTCTTTTTTCGTGGTGGTGGGGGGGGGGGTGGGGGGGAGTTATCCGTATGAGGGGTGTGTGTGTCTGTCTGTGTACTATTGGCATGTAACTTTCGACGTCTTGTCTGGGTTTATTCGAGAAAAACAAATTCATCAAGAAAAAGATACAAGTCTGCAGTTTGCATGCCTCAACAATGGACGGACCAAATAAAATTTACAATATCTGCTGATGCAGCTTTTATCTTTTTGTGATCACACAGATGTTCCATGCAAACAGGGTCAATGTTGTTCTCAAAGGACTAAAGGCCAGAAGGCAAACCATTTCCATGCGCTAATCACTCTTCTTTACTCCCCACCCACCACCCCCTAACCCTACCCAAAAGCGCACTATTCATAGCAACATCCTCTGCCTTCCAGCGATGATTATTCGTGGAATTTTTTCTCTCTCTCAATTCATGGATGACCTAGTCCACATCATTTTGAGCTAATTCACAATGTTATCATTCAGCTTGAATTCTCGAAAAATCAAAATCTCCTTAAGCCATATGAAAAATCCAGTTTGTTTGAATACGAAGGAAATGCCTCTCCTGGAAAGGTCACCAAACGTTCGGAATTCTGATATTCCCTGGACCTGTACTTTACTACGGACTAAGTATAACGTACGTGGTTTCCGTTTCTATCTGTCGTGCAGGGAGCCCGTATTACGTGGACATCAGCGACAGCCATTTGACCTCAGGGAAGGTCAGAGTGTGGGGACCAGGAATCCAGAGAGCCGGCGTGCTCCATCGCTTCCACAGCAATTTCTGGGTGGACGCCACAGGGGCGGGCGCTGGCGAGTTGAGGGTTCGAATTATGGGCCTAAAGGTATGGCAAGGTTTCTGTGTGTGTGTGTGTGTGTGTGAGAGAGAGAGAGAGAGAGAGAGAGAGAGAGAGACGAGGAAGTTGAGGAGCTGAGATGTGAAGGGATGCTGAGGAAGAAGGTAGTGTCTGGAGACTGTTTGTTTGAAAATGCATTACCGAGAAGCAGTGCCACAAATGAACTGATACATCTCTGGAGCCTTCTGTTGAAATGCTGTGCTGAATTCACTGGTGAGAATAATTGTGTTGCTGGGACGTTCCTGGCGAAGAAAGATGTGAAAGGCCGTGGACCGAGTGAATGAACAAATGTCTTCCTGAGAGGAAAAATGCTTGAAATCAGAGATGCTTTCACACACACACACACACACACACACACACACCACCACCACCACCACCACCACCACCACCACCACCACCACCACCACCTCACGGGTTGAGGGAAGGTGGTGGAGGAGAAGGGAGCTGTGGGCAGTTGGAGGGAGGGGGAAGAAGGTTGGTGAGAGGGCCACACGAAATAGCGTTGTAGACCGTGTCAAAGATGAGTGGCCAGTTTAAGAATAGATCAGTTTTAAAGATTATGATTTTTTTTTTCTTGGATAAATCAACACCTGAAACCGGCAACACATCAAAAAGGAGTTTGAGTGTTGAGCATCTCCATAGATTTTCTTCTCTTCGTTCAAGTGAGCATTAATGATTCGACTTGTGTTCAAGTTGACGGCCCATTCTAAAGGTAAACATGCTAGAAACTGTATTGTTCGATTGGTGATCATTGATCTTAGCTTGAACGCTGCCGATACGCCATGACAAGTTCGTGGAGCCGGGGAAAGAACGTTTCTCTCTCTCTCTCTCTCTCTCTCTCTCTCTCTCTCTCTCTCTCTCTCTCTCTCTCTCTGGAGGGTGTCTCTGACATGATGATATGAAATGCCAGGAAGTGCGAGAAGATCCTTCTTTCATGCATGGGTTGTTTTTTTCCCTTCAGTAATTCATCCTTTCTCTCTTTCATTCTTCTTTCCATCCAGCTCCTTTCTTTGCGTCCTTCCTTCTTTCTGTCGTTCCTTTTCTTCCATTCTTTCTGTCTTCCTCTCAGCTGTCTTCTGTTCTTACCTCCCTTCATTTATTCCTTTTGTCCCCCTCTCCTTTATTCTTCCTTCCTTCCTTCCATTCTCCTTTTTTTGTTCCTTCTTTCATTCTGTCCATGGTGCACCTTCCTCCCTCCTTCCTTCACTCTTTATTCCTTCACCGGTCCACTTTCTCTCTGTCATTTAATCATTTCTCCCACGTTCCCCTTTCTCAAACCATCCCTCCTGCACTCGTTTTTTCATCAGTTCTTTCTACCTCTTCCCCTTCCTTCCTTCGCTTATCCGGACCACCCTACCCCACCCCCACCCCCTCCGCGTTCTTCGATTGTCCCTCCTTTATTCCTCCCTCCCTTCTTCCCATATCAGCACCATACTTCCATCTTTTGTTGAGTCATTCCCACTTTTTTTTTCCTTCCTTTCTATTGTCCATCATTCCTGCTTTCCTTTCTCTTTTTATGTTTTTTTTTTTTTCCATGTCTCCATTTTCCCTGTCACAGTCCTTTATTCATTCATCAATCCATCTCGTCCTCCCACGTTTCATTATACCTTCCCACCCCCACCCCCTCCCCTGTTTTGTTCTTCCTTCCTTCCCTCGTCTTGTCCCTCTGTTCCTTGCTTCCTTCTTCACCACCCCCCCCCCCCCCTTTTATTCCCCCCCCTTCCTCATTCCCTGCTTACGTTAATATTTCCCACCTTGATTCTTCCATTCTTCGTTCCACTCGTTCCTCTGTCTTTTATACTTTCCTTCCTTCATTTATTCTCCTTTCTTTCCCTCATCCTGTGTTTCCTTTATCCATCTCTTCCTTCGTAAACCCCGTTCTGCCTCCCTGTCTTCCGTCTTTCTTCCCATCCTTATTTCGTTCCATCTTTCTTTCGTTGATTTTGTTCCTTTTTTTTTTGCTCTGTCATGTTTCCCTCTGTCTTCCCTTCTTTCTTACGCACCATCCTTAATCCGTTTCCCTCCCACTTCCCTCTCTCTCTCTTTCTTCGGATATCCTCCCTCCCTTTCCTGGTGCCACAGCAATATACCCGCGTGCCTGTGTCTGCTGCAGGTGCCTTCCACGTGATGATGTCCAAGGCCAAGCGGCGTGACAAGCTGTACCAGTGCTTCTACGACCCGGTGGAGGCCGGCATCTACACGGTGCACGTGCAGTGGTCCGGGGCGCACGTGGAAGGCTCGCCCTTCACTGTCTGCCTGGCCAACTCCTCCGAGGAGCTGGAGCTGATGAGTGACCTGTCGGTGGCCCCCCACAACGCTTCCTTCGTGGACGGAGGGGACAGGGACATGGGCTTCCTCTATTAAGGGGGGGGGGGGAAGGGAGATAGGGAGGGGAAGGATTGATGCTGAGGGAGTCAGAAGGTGAGACTTGTAAAACCTCATTCGTGGATTGGGTTTGGGTGATGTGAGGTTTTGTTTTTGTCGAGGAAGCGCATTGACTTTGGGGGTCTCTTTCATTGGGAGGAGGAAGGAGGGGATGGTGGATGTAGCGGAGGGGGGGGGGGGGGGGGGGGGGGGACCAGCGTGATGAGACGTTTCTGTCGAGGAAGTGACTTGCTTGCGGAAGCTTCCTCCATGAATAGATGCGACAGAAAGTGACTTGGCTGTGGAGGTTTAGTCCCGGAATAGATACGACAGGAAGTTACTTAACTGCGGAAGCTTCTTTCGTAAAGAGACACGACAGGATCCTGGAGCTGCTATGGAAGTTCGGTTAAGCTCTTTGTCAAAACTAAGCGAATCTCTTGTGTTGTCTTGTCTGATAAAGGATGGGTGAGAGAATGGCGACGGGCACCGGCAGTGTTTGGGCAGCGTTGAGGAGGAGGACTGAGTGAGTCTGGTATTCGTTGCAGGTGTTTGGTGTCTGCTTGGTGTTCAGAACTTATCAGCTTTTGCTGCTCTTGTTTTGTACCGGCGGACATTCCACGGTTGGTTTGTTACTGGGCGTTGTTTCTCATAACTGACAACAACGGTCTGGGGTTATTCATAGGCATGATTAGGCGCAAGGTTGATGTTCGCTGCGCGTGTGGGTGCATTGAACTGAAAAATGACACAATTGGTTGTTGTTGTTCTTTCTTAAATCGTTGGTTGTTGATATTGAGTGACTGGAGTTTTTAATTTTCTTTGGCGTCCTTTTCATTTTCGTTCAAGCTTTTGACATTCGTTTTCATTATAATTGTTTGTTAATTTGATATGTAAATTTCTATATGATTGTAGGCCGTGAATGAAGATGATTTAATGTTCTTGGTCTTTGGGTTTGTTTCAGTGGCCCGATGTACGCGGGGCTGGCTGTTTTTATTGTTGACGTCCTGTTTGTATTGCTGTTAATAACACTGCTGGTGTTTTGTTGTTATATTCTGTTTGGTTGGTGAGACATTTTGATGGATTGGTGCTAATTTATAGTCTGAACTTTGAACACTTGTGTGTGAAGATGAACTCTGCCCCCTCCCCCCCCTCTCTCTCTCCCTCCCTCCCTCTCTCTTGTGTGTGTGTGTGTGTGTGTGTGTGTGTGTGTGTGTGTGTGTGTGTGTGTGATATCTCGGTTTATTTGGTTCTGTCATTGACACAAAACGAACTTGGTATGGAGCACATGTCTTTTTGTTTGATTTTGTTGTTTTGATCGTTTCTTTTTTATACTCCGGAATGAAACGGGGGAATGCTGTGTAACCACTATTGGTGTTTAATACCTGGCTATTGTTTTAATCACGCCGCGTACGTGTACTCTGTTTAACCCATGTAATAATTGTGATAATACTGAATGTTGTGCAACCTTATATTACAGGAAAAGTCGGCAAATTCGAAAAATTTAAGGGATTACGATAACCCTGATAAAGGAAGAAAGTAAATATTGTGATCTATGATTTCATGGAGAATTTAAATGCGAATAAAAACTCAAACGATAATGGATTGGGGGAAAACAAATAGCAAGTAACACAGGAGATGTGTTTTGTTCTGTATTATCTTCAGGTCCGATAAAATGAATCGGTAGTAGTAATTCCACATCAAAGAAAAAAATCCTTCCCTATTGTTTACGACCATGTAGCTTAATCATTACTCATATCGCAGCATTTTCAACTGACATATTCCAACAGAGTGTGTAACAGCAAATACGCTTGTGGAATATTGTGCCGGTATTGCAAATGAAAGAATTAAGAAATAATTAGAGAACAAGTTCCCAATGCGAGAAGCAGACACAGACGTTTTTGGGCCCAGCTTTATTTCATTGGCAACGGTTTCCTATGTATCTGTGAAAACGACAAAGAAACGGTATGCAACAGTTGCGTACAATACGATCGAAGGGTTTTGCAACCAACAGGAATCTGATTAATAGTCTATGAAAAAAACACCAGCGGTGGAGAGGCGCCTTTTGGAAAGGGTCCGATGTAGGTGCGTTTCCCCCAACTGCAGTTTTGAATATCTGCTTTTGATTCTTTCAAGGGAAAGACACTCTGTTGACAAACACATTTGACTTTTTTTTTTTTTTTTTTTTTTTCAACGGACGTGTTCCAATTAATCTCAGACTGTTTCGAATTTACCGACTTTGCCATACCTGTTTGTAACTTGGGATTTTTTTTTTTAAATCTGTTATTTATTTTTTTTTTTTAATTTTATTCACGATGTATTCTGAACACACTGCAACACGTCATGGAATGCAATGACGTCAATGCAGTGTGAACGTCACTGATCACAGGTGCTGACGATAGTTCTACTTATCACCGATGTTATCGTTTTTGTATACTTGTACAGAATAGTTAATAATCTGTGTAATTCAGGAAGATATAAACATTTTCAATTGTTCGTCAGGAATTAACGGGAAACGCATTGCGGTTGTTGTGCAGAAAAACAACAACAAACATACAGAATTATTAGTATGCTCCCTCCGCCCTCTCTCTCTCTCTCTCTCTCTCTCTCTCTCTCTCTCTCTCTCTCTCATGCTTTGTTTCTTATGCAAGTGTATACATTTGTAGCGCTTCATAACTTTTCTCGTTTGACAATAAAGATTTCACAGATGAGTTAATTCTGATTTTTCCCTCAACGTTTTTCACGAACTGTTATTTTACTGTTGATAACATAAACATTTGCCGAGTTTTATTATTTAGATTTTTCCTTCCGTTTTTTTTTTAAATTTTCATCGACTTTATATATGGTGCTATAGTTGATATTGATTCACATTATCATCATGAGTACTAATTCCAATGGCATTGTTTGAAATGCGTTCGTACTTGATGGGAAAGGACTTTTCAGCTCCATGATCAACTCGTTCCTTTCGGGAAAAAAAAAAACGCTGTTCTCTATACCGTAATTATAAATGGCATCTGAACGTGATATTGTTGATATACAGTCGGTTACCGTGTGTGATGTCAAGAGTAACTAGCTACTAGCTCGTTCACTCCCTCTCTCAGTGTGTGTGTGTGCGTGTGCGTGTGTGTGTGTGTGTGTGTGTGTGTGTGTGTGTGTGTGTGTGAGAGAGAGAGAGAGAGAGAGAGAGAGACACATACACACACAGACATAAAAACACATACATATATGCAAAAAGCGCGCGCACACACACACACAAACACACACACACACACACACACACACACACACACACACACACACACACACACGAACGAACGCACGCACGCATGCACCCAACTGAACATGCATCATCGCACTCATTCTCGTTTCGCATATGAAACACCTTCCAAATCATGCTTTGACCAATAGAAAATCAAGTCACGTTGTTTACAGCCTAGCCGACCACAGGGGCCCACAAGAGGACAGTCTTTAGCACAATTGTATACTCTTTCTTACTTACTATGCGTATACAACCCACTGTACTGTTAAACCATGCCGTTAAAATTTGATGATAATCTAGGGAGGCCAAACGTTCACACTGGTCGTCATAGTGGATGCTTTGTGCAGATCATGCAGATGCATTTTACATGTAAACGAGACCCAGGCAGATTGTAAATAATCCCTTAGGAGTTACTAGCAGTAGACGCTAATAATGGACACAGTTATATAGCTCTTTATCCAGTATAATCATAAGGCAAAAGGCACTTTCTAGTTATGTAATTGTTTGTGACGTTTTGGAACACAGTTTTATTCACTGCTTTTTTTTCCCCTGACATCTTGTGTGTTCATATTAAATGATAATTTCACAAAAATGTGTGTGTGTGTGTGTGTGTGTGTGTGTGTGTGTGTGTGTGTGTGTGTGTGTGTGTGTGTGTGATCGATGACATCGTTTACTATTTTCGTTATCGCCTATCACAGCCGAGTGTCGTTGTCGTCTTTATTTCCAAGCCTGTCGCTGTCGTTATAGTCATCATCAACATCTGCATGATCACCACCTTCAGAGTCGTTATCAGCAATACCCCTTTTAAGAACAAGGGTATCCTCTCTCTCTCTCTCTCTCTCTCTCTCTCTCTCTCTCTCTCTCTCTCTCTCTCTCTCTCTCTCTCTCTCTCACACACACACACACACACACACAAAAACACACACACACACTTGTTGCAAACACGCACATGTATACATTCGCACAAAACATATCATTCCCTATTTGTCATCGCTTCACCTTGACGAATGACGTTTCTTGTGTCGGGAGGTCCACGAGTGAGGGGAATGCTAAGATGACAGTTGTGTTTCTTGTATGTAATCTTAACCGTGTTCCGTTTCACAGAGTGATAATGCTCAGACCGATAGAGAATTGTGGTAAACTGCTTAGCAAATAATCGATGCATATTCAAGAACCGTAGCTACGAAAAGCAGGAAAGAAACAAACACAAACAAGTGCATATTGAACAAATATGTAGTGGGAGGCGGGGAGAGGGATTTGGTGCAGTTGGCTGTGGGAAGGGTAGCGTTTAAACACGGGCAAATGAAAGAAACAAAAGAGAGGGAAGCAGAGAGATAGAAAGGGAAGGTCGGGGGAGGGGGGTGGGGGGGGGGGGGGGGGGCAACAACAACTTATTGTGCGAGTATCAAACTCTTCCCCAAAATAATATGGGAACTATCACATTCTCTCACGTGCCTCGAAATCGGAACGACGGTATTATTTCTCATACAGTGAGTACACTTTTTGTAAAAAAAAAAAAAAAACAAACAGTTTCCTTTTCTACTTTTGTTAATATGTTGTTTACTTCCTCAGTTGGACCAGTGCATGTGACTAACCAAATGATCTTCCACACTAACGCATCTGATCCTTTCCAAAATGTCTGGATTTATCCCAGGTGATTTGACAGTAAGCCAGTTGTTTCATAAATGATGATTTGTATTCCTCCTTTAAAAGTTCAATCATAGGCGCAAGCTGAATACTTTGACACATTTAAAGATTCTAATCGTGCCTGGCATAGATGTCGTATCCGTAAATAAAAAAAAAATATATGGCACACGTGGAGGTTGTCACCATAGTTCACTGATGATCTTTCGGGTTGTAAGAAAGCAGTTGTTATCACAAGCGACCAGCCAGATCTCAAGACCCTGTAGGTTTCCCAAGGTTCAGTTCTGGAACTTCTATTACTTCTTTACATTCTAGATATTACAGACGGGTAATTGAAACATTTTGCAGACGATGCCAGTACATCTTCCTCACACAATGAATAACTTCGTGCACAGCACACTGCAGGGAAGAGGGCGGTCTGACATCAGGGAGAAAGGCGCTGCACCCTTTTTCTACGATTACAATCATGGCACGTGAACTAATGGAATCTACTGCAAACAAACTCAACATTGTACCATGGCTTATAGACAGGTTATTCTTGCCTGCACCAGGTCGATTTTGCAGGAAAAAGGAAGAACAGTGACTCATGACTGGGGGAGAAAATAGACATTGGGTCTGAGACTGCCCGGGATTCAGCTTGAGGAACGAAGCAGCGATGCCTTTTGAACTGGGCACAGGCTGTAAAACATGAAACGTAAATGAAGTTGCACGAGAGCTGTTTCTCCCCGTGGGATCTACCGAGGGAAGATACAACTCTGTGCGTGTGACTGCACTTTATATTGATCCTTGATAAACATTGATATTCTTGTGTTGACATATACATCACAGTGAAGATATCATCTCAATGCGATTTCGGAATTAACAGTTACCATAAACGAAAAGAAGTAATGAGAGAGAGAGAGAGACGGACGGACGGACGGACAGGTAGGCAGAGAGACAGACAAAGCGAAGGTAAATGTCGGATTAGTGCATATCAGTTTAAAAAAAAAAAAAAAAAAAAAAAAAAAAAAAAAAAAAACTCCAGACAATAGTCCAACTTCCTGAAAAGAATTATTATGCATCAGCTTTCTGCATTGTTTTTGATAAATGGAACATGTATAGTCTTGTAGTCGTCACGACATGTTTTATTCACATTTGTTGCATACCTATGTGTGTGTGTGTGTGTGTGTGTGTGTGTGTGTGTGTGTGTGAGAGAGAGAGAGAGAGAGAGAGAGAGAGAGGGGAGAGAGAGAGAGAAAATGCGAATGTGATGTAAAACTTTGTATTGGTACGTATGTAACATTGTTGTGTAACTTGTAGCTTCATTGTGTTTTCGTTGAACCAAGACCATTGCCGTTCACTTTGAGACTTAATGCTTTTAATGGCATGCATTTCGTCGTGTTTTTTCTTGTCATAACAATAACTGAAAAAGTACACCTTCATGACTCGGCAGTAGTAGCGCAGTGTCTCCTATGGCTGGTTACCTCATGGCAGCCTCATTGCTGTAGTCCATCGTGGACGCGGGTGTTGCAGCACCAATAGGACGACATGGATGTAATTGTGCACGTTGCAACTGGTATGGGTGGCATGTGGGTATACCTACTGACCCAGTATCCTGCGATAAAGCAAAGACCATCAATGATGACAACAGGGCAATCCCAAAGCAATCATCCCTGAAGTTCGTTGTTATTAGCGAATGTTTTTCAAACCCCGCTTAGATGAAAATTGGTTATCATTATTACCAACAATGTGGAATAGGAATCATTAAACAGACCGTAAAAAAAAAAAACAAAAAAAAAAAAAAAAAAAAACTCTCACACGCCAAACCCGAAAACCTTTACAACCATCACGTGTTCCTACTGATGTGAAAAGGTGGCTGCCTCACCAAAGGACGCCAACAACATCTGACGGCGCACTCATCGCATGGCGACATACCCACCTGAAGAGGGGGCACAAAACGGCGATTGCGTCATGTTACTGGATGCATTGCATGGACCATTGTGAGATGTCTGGCATCCAACAGGTCTGTTGTTAGCCCTTGACGGGTAGTCTGGAGATGGGGGTGAGACATGACCGTTGTTCTGTTTCCCACCTACACCAAAGAGGATGGTCGAATTGGATGGTGAGTCGTTACTGTGTTGCTTTGGAGCTTAAAACATGCGGATGTTCTTGTTTTCTGTGCACAGTTCACGCGCGCGCGCATGCGCGCGCGCGCACACACGCACACACACACACACACACACACACACACACACACACACACACATATTCTCTCTCTCTCTCTCTCTCTCTCTCTCTCTCTCTGTCACACACACACACACACACACACACACACACACACACACACACATAGGCTATACGCACGCGCGCGCACACACACATACACATGCGCGCGCGCGAGCGCGCGCGCGCGTACACACACACACACACACACACACACACACACACACACACACACACACACGCACATGTATACACGCTCACACACATACATACATCCCACACACTCACGCATGCATGCACACACACACACACACACCGTCACAAACTCTCATTCTCTGTCCGGTCAATGGATCTCCCGATGTACCAAGGCTGGTTGTTCTGTCACTGGAAGGGTTGTCATAGTCATTGGAAACAGCAGGCCTAGAGATTTTTGTGTCAGAGAGAGAGAGAGAGAGAGAGAGAGAGAGAGAGAGACGATGGGGAGGGGGGGGGGGGGGGGAGAGAATGTGTACTTAAAGGATGAAGAACTGGACTCTGTGTGTGTGTGTGTGTGTGTGTGTGTACCTGCGTGCCTGCATGCGTGCGCGCGCGTGTTCAGATGCCAGGGGGGGAGAGAGAGCGGTTCAGATGCCAGGCGAAAAAGAGAGCGGAAGTTGATATCCTTAGTTTATATTGCCTTTACCGGAGTCTGAATGGAATACCGGGGGGAGTGGCACGGCATTGACACCTATCGCTTTTGCAGTAAAAGAACGCTAGGCACTTGAACATTGCTGCTGGGGAGGATTGGGATGGAGGGGAAGATAGGGTGAGGGGCGTGGCAATGTGAGGGATGGGGTGAGTGGGAGTGACAGGAGGCGGGGGGGGGGGGGGGGGGGGGGAGGGGCGGGGGCATGGAAGAGGGCCTAGCTGTTCGCCTGCGGGTCAATCCATCATGGTGTTGGGTACCAATGCAAGTGCTCTGGTATGGCGAGGTGCGGGAGGCGGGAGGGGGGGGGGGGGGGGGGGGGGGGGGGGAGGGGGGGGGGGAGGGTCGTGGAAATGTTCGCCTGTTGCTCAATCCGTTCATGGCCGATGGAACTGCTCAAGCGGGGGGGGGGGGGGGGGGGGGGGGGGGGGGGGGGGGAGGGGGGGGGGGGGGGGGGGGGGGGGGGGGGAGGGGGGGGGTGGGGGGGTGAAGGGGGCGTGCAACAATGAGGGACGGGGTGAGTGGAAGTGCAGGCAGTCCATCCTGGAGCCGTGGATGATTCTGACCATCCTCAAGCCTTCCTGACACTTGGCTGCCCCTTCCGTTTCTCTCTTCCTCCCCTTCCCTCTGCCCCTTCCCTAGGATTTAGGATTCATTCGTGGGAAAACCGATGTTTTGAAAACGGGATGCACATGTTTCCCTACCCACGCCAGCCCACGGCTGTCCTCAACATACTGGATGCGCAGTGAAACCAGCGTGTCCCTCCTACTATGGTCACTGCCTGGAATCCAGAGGGAAGAAGGACGGGACACACCCAGAGACAGCTAGAGAAGAGACCTACCGGCAGAATCAAAG
>JADBJO010008625.1:10000-17500 GCA_016801955.1 Conus betulinus
AACATTATCTCATAATGAAACAAAATTACTGGTATTATCTACATTAAACCCCTGATCAATAGCATTATCTGGTACTGAAACGCTACATTGCATTATCCTGTCAGGAACTCAAGATCGATGACATTATTTGCTTTAGAACCTAAATTGATGACACTATCTGCATATAAACCTGAATCAGTATTACCTGTAAATGACACTTGACCTCAAGGCCTTTTCATTTCCCTGCCTCATCCTCCATATCCGTCTGCTGACTTTATTCCCACACAGCCCATTCTTATTCACCATAACACAACTACACCCAGGGTCAGTCTGCTGCAGCTTGAGCATCAGCACTCCACTGGGAGCAATCAATATCATGTTGTGAAGCTGGAGGCCATGACAGGCGATACTGTACTGCTGCTAGGTCAGGCTGGTGGTACTCTGCTGTGCCTGTTCTCTTGCAGGCGTATGTAGGCCAACACATTAATATTGATGACAATAATTACCTACTTGCAGTGTCAGCCTGTGAGTGTATCCTTGTCCAGAGAGCGACAGATTGTGCAAAACACACACACGCATGCACGCACGCACGCACGCATGCACACACACTCACACACAAAATTAAGTATGCATATGCAGCATATGTAATTCTACCATCTACCATTACATCACACATTTTCGCACGCACTCGTACACACTGAAGACAAGATTTTTTTTTTTTCACTTTCACTGCTTTATTCTGCATATCTAAACAATCCGGTGGGTCTTGGAGATAACAACGGCAAAAAACACCCAAAACAACATGCACAAACAAAGAAAAAACAAAGTTTGGAAATAACTGTCTTGCAAAAATTCAGTGTATTTTCATTTGACTCCAGTAACAACGGAACACACAAAAAAAAAAAAAAAAAAACATTCCCAACACTTGAAAACCCCCTTTATAAGGTTTAAAAAGTGCTTGCTGCCCTCCTTTGAATACAGTGCGAAAAAAGCACTGTATTATTGCAAATACTTTCTTGGTAATATTATGCAAAAGGAAATGAGAATCAAAAATTGAAACATACAAGAACTCAACTTTTAAAGGTAAAAAAGTAAAGCCAAATGCCTTTTCAGCTAAGATTAAGAAATACGCAACCATCGTCATAAAGTCAGAGAATACTGTGAATAGTTTAAAACAAGAATTTTGAAGTGTGTTATTCTAAAATCTGTTATACTTTGTTCCTTCACAGAATCTGTCAGAAATAAACACTTCGAATTTCCTCAGTGTCTACCACAGTTTGTCTTCAAGAGTGATCTGAACAGGTAACCACAAATGTAAGACTTCTTTCCACCAGAAAATTTATCAAATATTGCACAAGTATGACTAGAGATGGAAACCAGTTTATTGCTAAAATATCACACACAACACAAGCAAGATGTAAGGGGAAACCATACATACTGATTTATGACCAACTCTACCAGACAAGTACAGCACACATTTAAGTCAAGTGGGAAACTATGTGTACAGGTCTACTACGCATAGAGTCACAGGCTCATTGTACATACATGGTCTGAACGGATCACTACATTTACCAGTTTATTACCATGAGTGTACCGTACAGTCTGTGAAAAGGCATGATATGAGCAGATTACCATGTACACCTTCAGTGTCAAGTTTCTTCAAGGATGTGCAGGGCATCACTGCATGGACTAGTCCATACACTCCATACCACACCTGCAATGCTGTGAGACCACAGCGCTCACAAAAATGGGGAAAGGGAAGGAAGGCAGTGGAGGTTAATGACTATGGGGCTTCTGAGGATTGAACCAAGCAGATGCCTAACCTATGCAAGATGCCAACAAGGAGGTGTGGCCTGGAATACACTCACGGCTGGCACGAGACAGTCCACATCAGAACATCACAGACAGCCGTTTTCATCATCACACACACGTCTAATCTCATCACTAAAGACCTAGTTTCATGGCTTTTGCCTTCTGCGAGATGGCTAGATTCTCGCCAGTTGCACTACAGGGATCATTTCTTTGTGACATTTCACAGTGAAAAGAAAAGCTAGTTCGTGGCAAGATATGGCTAGCCTATTTCGGGACGTGCTTGCATGCTGAACAAAGATGATGGCACATGGATTGGGTTCATGAGAACAGAACAATGGAGATTATCACAAAAGTGATATGAACAGGCAACCATAATGATTTCCACCAGTAGTACACTGGCCAAATATTGCACTAGTATGATCTGAATAATGAAAAATAAGTATGCCAACTTACTGCTAGAATATAAAACACAGCTGAAGCAAGATCTCAGGAGGCATCCATACACACTGATTTTGTTACCACCACTCTACCTGACAAATACTGCATGAGCACAATCCAAGTTAGGTAACCATGTACACAGATTTAAGTAAAAAAATATCATAACAGACTCACTTACATTCTCTGAGGCTTACCAACTTACTATTACAGATATACTAGACAATCCTTTCACAGACATGGCGATGGCAGATAACCATGAAAAGCTTTAGTCTCAGATCCTCAAGAGGGCAGCACTGTGTATGGACTAGTCCAAGCATGCTACACAAGCAAGGCCATGTTGCCTTAGTATTCAAAACAGGGATGAAAGGAGTGTTGAAGGACAAAGGACCCTCATGGACTGACATGAGTAGATGCCTGACCATTGCAAAATGCCAGAGCGCTGATCTGGTCTTGAACACAGCTTGAACCTTACAGCTGGAGCAATACAGGCTATATCAGAAAGTCGGTTGTTTTTATTGCTACAGGTGAGATCTCTTCACTGAGAATCCAGTTCGCCTTTTCCTTCAAATGTCTGAATCTGTGAATCCACTGTTTTCCTCTCCAAGAAAATATACTCAGCACTGAAATAAAAAGTTCCTAAGCATAGTCACTTTTGTCCTCTGTGCTTCCAAACCAACCTGTTCATTTCCCTTGAGTTAGGGCATGTAACCTAAGCTCTAGAGTTTTTAAATGGAAAACTGAAACTTTATTAATACCAGATACTCCAGATTATTTTTATATATATATATATAGAGAGAGAGAGAGAGAGAGAGAGAGAGAGAGAGATACACTGATAGATACATAGATAGATACATATAGATAGATATAGATATATATATAAATACATACATATCGCAACACTGATATGCACACTAATAATAGTAAAGATCTGATCTGATTACGCCTGACGTCACAACTGAATATAATAGCCAGGTCCAAAAAATATACCATTCAGCATTTAAAACACTACACCTTTCACTTTTTGAGCAATGCGTTGTATAAAGTTTTTTTTATGTGATTTCTGTACTTGATAAATGAAAACAAATCACAAAAGCATCTGCTGAAGACTGACTTTATATGAAGAACAAGACTGACATGTAAATGCTTCAATGAGAAAAACAAGTCAGAACACATCATGGTAGACAGTAACGATAAAGCAGTGATAATCACACTGAGCACAGACAGCTCACTTAAGTGAGCCAACAACACCACCAAGCAATGTAACAAAGGACATCAAACGGACATCGTAACAAGTCACATCACCGAGGTACAGTAACACACAGTAAAACCAATGCATACTGCAACAGACGATGGAATTCTATCAGACTGCACCAAAACTGAACAACAAGTCTATGACACAAAGGATTTGACTGCACAGCACACATATAATTAAACAGACTGCACTGCCAGGATACTGCTACAAATTGTACCACAGTGACACTGTCAGGGTTGTACCACAAAGGTAATATTCTACTGGACTAAACATTACATACATGACTCCGCTGCAGGCGCAGACTGGGGAAGCTGGAGGTTACAGTTTCTGACCCACCATTTCACTTCCCCTTCCTCACCCCCCTCCTCAAATAACAACAACAAAAATTCCACTGTGGTGCTCATGATCAATTACCTGATTAAAAATTGCCCCGTCATAATCCATATTTATTTTCCCATAGGCAAGGTTTATGTGGAGACTGAATTGATCATGCTTCCACTCATCTCCCCACGTGAGCAGTCATCACTACTTTTTGTCTCCCTCCCCACCCAACCCCCATTCTTGGGCTCCCAAAATCATCAGCACTTCACTGATTGGCTGTGTCTTTAGTGTTTCCACCCTACTTGCAAAAATTCTTGCCTGCCTACCCTCCCTCCACATGGTCTGGTTTAAACAACAAAAAAAAAGCTTACTTTTTAAACAAACGAGAATGCCTACAAAACAAGATTTTCAAAAGCAAGAAGTGAGAAAGCCAGCTGGGTGATAATCTCCACCTCCATTCTTCACAGAGGCCTGCAAGTCAAACTGCACCGACCTCTGTCTGAGTTCCTATGAGATCATCAATACAGCACAGAGAACCAACGACTTTGACCTGTACATCTATTGTCTGTGCTTCCATTCCATGACAACAATGGAGAAGACAGAGAAAGATTTATCTACTGTTTTGAATACACAATCGCGGAAATCAGTTTCCATAATCTGCCTTAACAATTGGTTTAGAATCCAGTTGAACAAAGCGCACTGAACAAAGCTGTAAATATTCAAATGTACACGCAATTGACAGTGCCCTTATTCCTTCACCTGAACATTTGATCTGTTGAAACAAAGTAAGGGACTGTGATGGAGCATTACTGATGATGAATTAGCTGCAGGAATTACGAATTAGCTGCCAGAATTTTTCATCATGGATAGCATGCTGAAAACATTTCCGACAACCAAGGTAATCAAATCTAAACGCACCATAAGCTTGACCTCAAAGAACTGAATATCTACAAATCCTGATGCCTTTGTCCATCATGTTTAAATGCTCAAGAATTACCGATGAAAAAAAACTGACTAGTGGCCAACTCTTAAAACAACAACAAACAAACAAAAGAAAACTTTGACCATGACCTGAAAGCAATGCTGCTAACCAAAGAAAAGCAATTACTGTTACAGTTCGCTGCTTTCCACCTCTTGGTTCGCTGGTCAAACTTCTGCTTATTCCCAGGTGAGATATCTGGTGACCATTTGTAACTTCTACTGTCAAGGCAGGTGCGAAAGGGTGTTACAGTAGCAGATTCTTCAAGCGTATGATTTTCAACGTGCAGGGTAGAAACAAGTGTCGTTATAAGACAGTAAAATCTAGGACACTAAAATCTGTCTAAGTCACAGGTTCAGTAAGTGGATATAGGAATGCTTTTCTGGAATCAGTTCATAATGCTGTATGTATACTTTAGGAATGCTCTTCAACATTTTCTTAAAGTCCAGAATTAGAGGATTCTCCTAAAAAAAATTTTTTCAAAAAGATGAAAACAAGAAAACCATCTTTCAAATTTCAAGTACACAAGCAGTTTTAGCACAAAATGTGCAAGTTATGTGAGCATGTCAGGAGATTCACACACCCTGTCATGGATGACTGTGTCAAGCCATCAGAAGACTTCTGAAAAACAATCTGTCATACACATGATATGCAACAACAAACATGACAACAATGATGCACTTTCTGGCTTCAACACACAAAAAAGCAACAACCTGGGCATTTCCCACCAGTGCTGTGACAAACCATGCCACAAACTGAATGACACAAGGAATCAGGACCAGCAGCTGCTGGCCGCAGGGCTTCGAGAAAGCAATGTCTAAATGCAGTCTTTTCATCAATAGTCTGATGAGTCTAACAAATGGAATGTTCTTGTCGTGTCATGGAAATCATGTCAATTTCTAGTG
This sequence comes from Conus betulinus, assembly GCA_016801955.1. Taxonomy (NCBI): domain Eukaryota; kingdom Metazoa; phylum Mollusca; class Gastropoda; order Neogastropoda; family Conidae; genus Conus; species Conus betulinus. Next base: position 15,687 of record JADBJO010008625.1, read on the forward strand.
GGAACCTTTTTTTTTTATGACAATGTCCAGCTGATAACCCAAAGACTGAATAATCAAATAAAGAAAAAAAAATATAGGGTAAAAGAATCATAACTGCTGATCTTGGTATGGATATCAAGAAATGTGAGTCACAACCGATAAATCTGTACCGATACATAGTTTATATTTCAGTTACATAGTGCATCATGGTGCACTGGAAATGCTTTGTAAAACTGCATCTTAGTAATTTTCATTTTTAGGATGAACAAAAAAAAAATTGAAAAAAAAAAGCTTTAAACAAGTGATAACATTGAATCAGCAAGGACAACCAATGAATTGTGGTGTCAGCCTAATTGCTGGCCAGGTTGCCAGTAATATGAAGGAAAAAATGTGTGTGTGTGTGTGTGTGTGTGTGTGTGTGTGTGTGTGTGTGTGTGTGTGTGTGTGTGTGTGAGCTTGTACATGTGTAATGTGTGTGTATGTGTGTGTGTGCGCATGTGCATGGGGAAGTGTATGTAAGTGACAGCATTCTGCCTTTCAAACCTAACAGCTGTTTCCAAGCTTTACCTGTCCGTGTCAAGCATATGACCACCCCACGTGCTGTTTCTTGTTTAGTACACCAGGTTACCTGTCCAAGCAAAGTCATTAAAAGTTCTTGACAGAGCAACCATTTCTCATTTCATGGAGAACAAAAAATCCCATTTGTTCTATATAGCCATTTTACATGTTGCACTGACTTTTACTGTATCTTCTTTACCTGCAATGCACACACTCTCTCATTCTTATAAACCAACTGCAAAAATACCCAAAGTTTTCTCACAATATCTGTAATACCCTGAACCAAAGAAAGAGAGGAAAAATGATCTGCATTCTCTAACCAACATAAAGCTGACGTCAGTTGATATGTCGGGATGCGCCAGCACGCAAAATCATGGAGTATGCATGCCATTCACACGACCCTGATCTAAAGCTGCATTAAAGCTGGGGTCACACAGTGTATGATTTAAACTGGTATGAAACTATGACCCATACTACTGGGAGAGTAAGGGTGGTGGGTTCAAGGTAAGGATGTCAGTATTGGACTATGTCCCTGTGGCAACTAAAAGAGGGGAGAGGGAAAAAGCCACAGATCACCATCAAGCCATCATCAACACCCTAGGCGGACAGCTGGAAGACCAGGACCTCGTTTTCACCCACTTGAACCGCATGGTCCAGCTTCAGCTGTGTGCCTTCATGCTCCTGCTTGTGAGAGTGGAACACCAGCTTGGCCTCCTTGCGATCCAAGACACACGTGCTGCCCAGAACTTGTGGCCCGTGGTGCGCCCCAGGTTGGCCACCACCAGGAAGGAGTCAAAGCCTGGAGCATGGCGCGCAAACACCAGCAGGTTGCCCGAGGAGCAGAATGTGGTCTTGCCGAACTGCATGGACTCATTGGCCCTCAGCTTGGTCAGAGACTTGAAGGCATCCATCATGGTGTTGTCTCCCAGCTGGGCTGTATTACTCTGTGGACAGACCAGAAGCTGAAATGTAAAGCACAGCTCCCAAAATCCTATGGACAGAAAGCCAGAATGCACAACCAAGTGGCAAACCACCTGTGAACAGAAAGAAAGCTGGAAAGTAACACACAGCTGCCAACTTCCTGTGAACAGAAAGCAAGCTGGAATGTTACAAAACACAGGCAGTTTTCTCTGGACATAAAGCATGGCAGAACATATTACAAGGCTGCTATCTATTTGCTGTTAAATTCAGGAGCTACAAGCAACGAAGCAAAGTACAACTTTTAGCTGAACTATTTTTTTGCCCCTTGAAGTTACCACTGAAGAGTTCAAAAAGGA